>CM036614.1:225000-249589 GCA_020745705.1 Hemiprocne comata
GAGGGAAAGAGAGAGAGAGAGAGGGAGGGAAAGAGAGAGAGAGAGAGGGAGGGAAAGAGAGAGAGAGAGAGGGAGGGAAAGAGAGAGAGAGAGAGGGAAGAGAGAGAGAGAGAGGGAAAGAGAGAGAGAGAGAGGGAAAGAGAGAGAGAGAGAGGGAAAGAGAGAGAGAGAGAGGGAAAGAGAGAGAGAGAGAGGGAAAGAGAGAGAGAGAGAGGGAAAGAGAGAGAGAGAGAGGGAAAGAGAGAGAGAGAGAGGGAAAGAGAGAGAGAGAGAGGGAAAGAGAGAGAGAGAGAGGGAAAGAGAGAGAGAGAGGGAAAAGAAACATTTGCCGCCTAGAGAAAGGGGCTTATGTCCTCCTGGTGTAGTTGGACAGGCTGCTGCCATCCCTGGCTGGTGGCCATCCATGTGGGTGGATGCCCCATTGCCTCCCGCTCCCCTTGCACAAGGGCTGACCCTTCCCTTTTCCAGTGAAGGAATGGGGAGGGGGCTGCAGGCAGGAGACCCGGCCAGCAGGGGCTGGTGCAGAGCTACCCCCCACCTCCTCTACCTGCTCAGAAGGTTCAATTCCCTTTATTTATCCTAGCAATGAGAAGTGGAGTGTTTATACCCTTGGCAGTTGGGAACCCAAACAGAATCCAGTGCTCTGCACTGGAGGCAGTTATTTATGGCTTGTGGCTAAAGCTGATAACGCTTCCTCCAGAGACCTGCCTGCATTGTGCAATAAAGCAATTGCATGTTATAGATTAATAGGCATTTCATTTGGACAGCTGAATCAGGGGGCAGGACAGTGCCTGGGCTCAGCAGCAGAGCCCAGGGCCGAAAGCAGCCCGCGGGGGCTTTGCTGGGGCAGGAGGGTGCTGCGCTTCCTCCTGCCAGGACGGGCATCAGCTCACCAAGGCTTTCAAAGCGCTGGAGCCTGGCCAAAACCATTGGCCTTAATTCATTAGTCAACTCAATTTCGCTGGCTTCGCAAATAAGGACTTTGTCTGAGATGGGGAAACGGAGCAGAGCAGCTATTGTGCCCCGGGAGTGGGCAGAAAGGGCCCTTTGAGAGGACGCTCTGCCGGAATAAAAGTCACTTTTATCCTAGAATAATTAGCATGCTCTGAGTACTACTAATTATTCTGGCATAAAGGGACTTTTATTCACGAACAGCTTGTCCACGTGAGGAGCTGCTCTGGATTCTGGTCCACCTGCCCGTGTGAACACAGCCCCCACATCACGGATGCTCCAGCCAGCCCTGGCTTGTGGGAACCCACTAGCCACTGTGGCGTGGCCACCCCAAGGCCTTCCCAGCAAAAAACACCCCTGGGGGCACAGCAGCCCTTGCAGTTCCTGCCAGAGCTCCCTGCCTGCATGGACCTTTTGGCTCTCACCTGCTCCCATCCTGTCCCCAAGAACAAACCTGACCAGCCCATGAGGACACAGCCCCAGCAATCGCTACTGGGGCAGGGAAGAACCTGGCCACCAACGGACACCAAACCTGCACCAGGGCCTCCCAGGAACAGGCCACACGACAGCTTTGGCAGCAGCACGGGACAGGCAAGGTTTGGGGTCCTGCAGCCCACAGCATCTTAACATCCTCAGATGGGTGCACAGCCCCACGGCTCGGGGAGTCCACACTGGAGCTTGTCCCTGCTCCACTCTCCAGCAGCCCCCCAGCTGTATTTTAAGAGGTAAAAGGGGAAAAACATCCTTGGCATGGTGAAATGTCCCATCTACTTATAACCGGTACAAATTACTAAATAGGAACCTGGTACAGTTATGTCTGTTCTGACTGCGCCCCAGACACTACCTGACCCCTTGGCATCTCCACCAGTGTGGCTCAGCTACACAAGCAGCAGCCAGGATGCTCCAAGGTGGTTCCTGAAGGTCAGGGATCCTGGTTTGCCTGACTTTATCTTCTTCAAGTTGCAGAAAAGGAAGCTTTAAAATTGTTTGCAGCCAAAAGGGCGTAGGGCTGGGCCAGGTGGGTTTTGAGGGACGATGGCATCAGAGCAGCTGCGGAGGAGAAGACCAAGCTGGTGAGTAAGCACGGTGGTAGGCTCCAAATCTGCTCTTTCATGAGGAAAACACGCTCCAGGCCACGAGAGGAGACGCTGAGCAAACCCATCTGGAAGGGCTGGCAGCAGCCGGGGGCTGTGGTGGGAAGCAGGGCCACGGTGCAGGCACTGAGTGACCAAGGGATGCTGAGCTGGCTTCAGGCTGCTGGCACCGCCAGGAGCAGCCCCCAGAGCAGGCAGGGGACGTGTTCCACAGCACAGACGAGACCTGGGGCCCACAGACATTTCAGCTGATGTTTTCAGGACCAGGGGAGGAAATTTCACTCCTTGAAAATAACTCAGGAACTACAGGTCCCGCTCAGGGGCAGAGGCAGTGGCTGTCCCTGGGGCAGAAGCACAGGCACAGCCAGACCCTCCACACAGCGTTTGCCCCTGGCGCCCAGCAGCATCCGCCTGGACGGCAGCCACCGCGGGAAGTATTAAACCCAAGTGCTTCCTTTTCCAAACAATAAAAAGGCATCACGACACCGTGGCGATGAGCACTGGAAGGAAACCCTTCGCAGCCTTCCCCCAGCTCACTCTCCACACCGGCTGCCTGTGGGACGGCTGGCACCGAGCCAGCACATGCACCCAAGGGAGGACAGGGCTGCCCCAAGGGCCAAGTGCTTCAGGATGCCGCTGCCCCCGAGGGTCAGAGCTGCCCTCAAGCCTCAGCTGGAGCCACTCTTTCAGCCGCAGGGGCATTGCCACTAGCAGCTGGGGACAGGCCATGCACTTGTCCCAAGTCAAGACTATTCTGAACAGCCACAGGCAGGCCCATGGAGGTGGATGGGGCACCCCCTGGCAGCCCCACCATCGGCAAACTGGTCCAGTGCAGGCAGAGCCGAGACGGGCAGGGGAGCACCCTGCTGCAGCATCACATGGCATAAGCATTTGTGCTCACGTGCAAACCTTTAGGCCACAACATTCAAAATCTTGAGCACAGCATGAACAGAAAGTCACCAGGCACACTCATGGGGTGCCAGTGCCTGTCGCTGCAGCATCAAGGGGCTCTGCCCCCCAGAGTGCAACAAAGCAGAGGGAGGGGACAGTAGGAGAGGCAATGCAGTGGTGCAGGGTGTGGGCACCCTGGCACAGCCCATCTCCCCAGCAGAGACACTCAATGTTTGTCGGCTGCATTGAACCGCGGAGTGAATCCAGACCCAGCGAGTGCTCAGTCCCCACACGCAGATGGCTGCAGCGGCGCCTGCAAACAAAGAGCTGCACCATATTAAGTAAATGGACTAGATTGAAGCCTTTCAAAGCTCTCGGCAGATTAAAATAACAATTTGCCTGGCAGCCCACAGCAAGCAAACTCCAGCCACCCCCAGCAAGGCCGGGCAGAGAAGCAGCAGCGCAATGCCTTAGAAAGGCTTCAACCCACCCCATCAGAAATCCTCCTCCTCAGTTCAGTCACCAAGGCATGGACATCAGAGCCCTGAGTCCAGCAGCAAGTCTGAAAGCAGCAACTCCTTCCCTCACTCCCCCACGCCAGCAGCCCCGTTATTTACCAAGGGAACTGCTCATGGTTCACCGCGCCCTTCACCTGCCCGTCACCAGCTCATGCACCAGGATGCAACCGTCAATGCCCGCCCATCCTTGCCATGGTCTCATTTGGAGAAACAGCATCTTGCAAGAGGCTAATTAGTCCACTCAATTAAAGATGCAACTTCCAATTCAATCAGGCTCCCTCCCAGCCATCCACAATTCCCACTGATGCCTCAGCCCACACATTTTGGACATTACAGCCCTGCTCTCACCTTCCCCTCAGGCTGACACTCCCTGGAGCCGAGGCTGCTCTTCCCGTCCCTCCCCTTGGCAGCACCTTGAGCACGGTCCCACCAGAGAGGCTCTGAGCTGCCACCAAGGTCATTATCCAACATTTTGGCTGCCAACCCCACAAGCCCTTCAAGCAGTGCTGGGACTGTCTCTGATCCTGCAAAGCATCTGCATGATTGCAGCTCTAGCCTGCTCCATTCCTGTGGCTAAGAATGGACATTGCGAGTCTATGTTTAGCCCTAGAAACGGCTGGACTGTGTTGGGGAAAGCAACCTCGCACAACAGAGTAACATCCAGCAAAAAAAGTCCTCACAGCTCACTCTGTACTTTTCCTTCTTAAAATAAAGAAGCCCAGAGTGAAGAAAACAAGAAGTTTGAGCCGAATTAGAAAATGCTGAAAATATTTGCTGCTGCTGCTACTGCTTGCCGCTGGCAGGTCGGCCTGCCAAGGTGCATTAAATGGAAGTGACTGAAAAGTTAAGTCAACAGCAAAATGTGGGCTGCAAATAGCTCAAGTTGGTCTTGCACTGGCTTGTAAAATCCGAAGGAGAGGAAAATGCATCCCCTCAACAACAAACTGGAGGACAGACGGAGCCAAAGCTCCATTCGGCACCGTCTTCCACTGGCTCTCCCCAGGCCCCGAAATGCAGCCCCCTCCTCAGGGAACAGCAGCTGCCTCACTTAGGGGACCCAGCAGGACCCCAGGGTGCAGCACAGCCACAGCGATGGCAGAGGGGGACAGGCCACCAAGGGACCCCAGTCTGCGGCTCCCGGCTGAGGATGCAGCCACCCCGCACAGAGATGCGCTCTCCATGAGGCGACGGAGATAAAATTCAGCCCAAGCATAAGGAAAGTCTGTCTGCCTGGCAAAGCAGGGGCCAGAGGAAGGAAACAACCAGACACATCCACCACTCGCCAGCTGAGTCCACTGTGCGCTGCCACCTGGAGCGGGCACCACCTCCAAGGAGCTCATTTCCCAACACTGGAACTGCTGGATTCACCCCAGTAATTCAGCTGAGCCCCACAACTACTTGGGATGAGCTGGGAGCAGAACGACTTCATGCTCAGTCAAGGCACCAGCAGGTGGCTCCCGGACAGGTTCAGCCCCCGAGCAGGGCTGAGGGTCAGCCAGGGGGTCTCAGGGGCACAGAGCACAGGTTTTAGCCACTGGGCCAGCACAAAGAAGGTGCTCGACATGGATCTGGGAACTGAAATAATTTCAACACCAGGAAGAGGAACCTCCTGCTCCATGACAAAGCCATGCTCTCGCCCACTGGTTACCACCATGGTAATCATGCTGACTTAACAGGATGCAGCACAGCCTGTCCCACCCCGGGCACTCGACACCTCCTGAGGGCCCAGCCCTGACCGCAACACCCCGGCTGTCCTGCAGTTTTGGGAAGCAGCCCCTTGCACTCCCTTCCCTGGACAAAGGGCACTTGCAGAGGCACGTGTTCCCTGTGCTGTTTTGGAGGGTAAGTTCTGGCCCAAGCTAGCCAGAGCCTCACTGAAGGACCATCCACAGGAGCACAGGAAGCCAACCCAAAGGTACGGCCAAAACCCCAGAGCACCGTGGCTGGTCACAGACGTGGGCTCAGCTCCTCCTGCCACCCAGAGCAACAGTGCCACACAGGGCACCAAAACCCTCATCCACGACCCCTGTTCCCAGGGGAAGGCATTGGAGCAGGGGCAGCAGGAGCACACGGGCAGCCCCCTCCCTGCAGAGCTTCCCCAGCGCTCGCGAGATGGTGGCGAGGTCTCGTCAGCAGGATCCACCTGACAATGGGAGCAGCTCCCTCCTCTCCACCACCGGCTGCTCGTGCTGCTGCTGCACAGGGATGAGCTGTGCATAACCCATCGGCAGCAGCGCGGCACCAGGCAGCCCACAGTGCACAGGAATGCAGCTCCACAAACCTCTCAGCATCCCTACCCGGTTGCCACAGCCACCTCCACGAACGATGATGATGCTCCCGGTTTCTGCACAAAGGACTCCTCACTCTGCCCCATCCTCAATCACCCACCCCAATCTCAGCCCACGACTGCAGCTCCTCCAGAAGAGAAGATTTGAGGGGCCAGGACCTCTAAAGATCAGGGAGGACCAGGGCAGTTTTGCTCCCTATCAGCCCAACGCTGGAGGAAAGGCATCACCAGCTGGAGGCACGAGCAGCCTCCTCTCCTTCCCAGTGCCAAACTCCCATGGAGCACATGGAAATGGCACAGAGAAAAGGCAAGGGGCGAGCGGTGGGGCAGAGGCATCAAAGACAAGGGGGACACCAAGCTGTTCCCACCCACAGTACCTCAAAACAGCTTTGGAAGCAGGGAGAGTACAACACCTCAGTTTCACCACCAAACAGGCCGTGCTGCCAGGCTTTGCCAGGGATGCTCCACCACTGCCTCCATCCTCTCCATCTCAGCACATCACTGGACAAGGAGCACACGCGACGGGGGTTCGGAGCGCAGCCCCCTCCTCTGGTACCACAGTAGCACCAGGGCAGGCTGGCAACCTAC
Organism: Hemiprocne comata; assembly: GCA_020745705.1. Classification (NCBI taxonomy): domain Eukaryota; kingdom Metazoa; phylum Chordata; class Aves; order Apodiformes; family Apodidae; genus Hemiprocne; species Hemiprocne comata. The sequence continues at coordinate 231,330 of CM036614.1, forward strand.
AGCACAGGGGCAGAGCCCCTGCGTGGCTCCCAGAAGCCCCAAGCTCTGCAGAGGAGAGGTTCTCACCAGGACATGGGGATGCCAGGCACCCTCCCCACCATCATATGGGGGAGCCCCAACCAGTTCCGGTGGCAGCCCCTCTGACAGCTCCTGTCCTAAACACTCCTCTCGTCACCTCTGCTGAACCCAGCGCAGCTCTGGGCATGTCCACACACGACCAGGAAAACAGCACGCATGTACACCCAGGAACATGTGCTTCCCTCGTGTGTACGAAACATGTCAGACCACTAAGGGAGCAAGAGGGAAGTGCCACGCCAAAACACGGCAGCCACCCTTCACAACAAGTATTTCCAATACAGAAGTGGGGCAATCCCTGCCTGTCCTTGCTTCCCTCTCTGCCTGCTGCCCCAGTGGGACCCAGGGCAGCTCCACACCACAGAGCAAATGGCAGAGGAGCTTCGGCAGTCAGGAGCCACACAGCGGTGCCCTTCGTCCCTCTGGAAGAGCTCTCCCCCTGCCCCACTGGCTGGACTTTGCCTCCCCTCTCCTGCAGCCAAAGCCAGGAACAGCTTCCAGAGCTGTAAACCCAGGCAGCAGTTTGGAGGTGCAAACCGAGGCAGGCAGTGTGGGGAGCTGGGTCTCTGCACAAAGATGAGGACCCTGCACCTCACTCCCAGTGGCATCCAGGCAGCACTGACTCTGCCACGGTTCCCCAGAACCCCACTGCACTGAGCCCATCCCTGCAAGTGGCAGGAGACCTGCAGGGAAACCAGAGCCCGGCCAGGACCAAGGCATCAGCTCAGGTGCCACCAAGGTCCCACCTTCTTCTCCCCAGCCAGCCCAGCTGCAGCCCTGTGGAGCAGGGGGCTTTGGGAGCCCCCTCTGCATCCTACCACCCACAGGCTCAGAAAGCTCAGTCCCCAGCTCTCTGGAGGACCTGGGCTGCACAGGGCTCTGTGGGGCAGGAATGGCACCTCATCCCCAAGGGGAGCCCCTCAGGAGGGAGCATGCTGCTGTGAGGGGGTGTCTCCGCATTGGCTTTTGCCCCACTCCAACTCATGGGGTGGGGAAGAGGATGGAGGAACTTCCCTCCTGCACATCATCCTTCTGCAGCTTTGTTTCCAAAGGCAACGCAGCTTATGCAATGAGCGATGCCTGTCCCTCCCACCCCCACCAACTTCTGGATCCACAGGGTGCTCCGAGCCACCACAGAGCAGGGACAGTGCTCCAAGACCTGTGGTCCCTGGGACTGTGGGGGCTGGGGCAGGCAGCCCCGGCTGGCTCAGCTGCTGACCATCACCTGCTCTGCCAAGCTGGTGCCAGTGGGTCAATCAACCCTGTGCTAACAAGCATGCGGGTGTCAGCTGAGCAGGGGAGGCTGTGAGTTCCACAAGCTGCTCTGTCCCTGCCACCCCTCTACAAGGGACACCAATTAAGAGCCTGGACCTGCAGTGGGGTGAGGAGGGATGGAAACCTAGCTCTAGCCTGGTTTTAAAACCTGGGTTCTAGCCCCCTGCAGCCCCAGACACTCCTCTGGAGCAGGGATCTGGTGTTTGCCCCAACCTCCTCTGTTCCTCTGACCTGCTGATGGGTCAGGCACTGACACAACACCAAACACCAGTGTCTTTGCCTGGTTTTCTCCAAGGTGGGCATACAAAAAGCAACAGAAACACATTCCCAAAAAAACCCTCGGCAACCAATTGCTCCAGGCTCTCATCCTGGCCAGGCCATCCCCATCTGAGCAGAGGGAAATCGTAAGAGGGAAAGCTGAGAGCCAACTCAGAGCCCCCATCTCTGCTTTTAAAGGGAAAACCAGCCTCCTGCCCCATATTCAGGCATTGTGAAGAACTTCTCCAGCGCCAGTTCCCGGCTCACTCGGCTGCCAGCTCCTCAACGCACTCGTGCTGCCAAGAGCAGCCCCTTGTACATTCAAAAGCCCGGCCATTGAGCTGACGAGCTCGCAAAAGTATTTACTGAATAGATCAATAAGAGCAGGGAACGAGACGTGCGCAGCTTGGAAAAAAGTGGCTGGCAGGGGAGGCTGGACAGACAGGAGGACAGACAGCCCCATCCCTGAGTAAACATTTTCCCAGTGCCACTAGACTGGCCACGGCCAAACTCCGCAGCGGGGCTGTCGTGGCTTCAGGAGAAGCAGCCCCAGTTACGCAAGAGCGTGAGCGCAGGACAAGGCCGGGCTGTGACGGGGGTCTTCGGAAGGGGGTAGACCCCGGCCCTCAGAAACCTCGGCCTCAGGGACTCCGGTCCCCGCTCCCGCAGCGGTGGCGAGTTCCAACTTCCCTGCCTGGCTGCAGGAACCAACTTTGGATTCCAATTTGGATTGGGATGGTGGGCGGGCTGAAAGTCCCCAAAAACTAGCAAAGAGAGAGAAAACGGGGAGAACGACCGAGCGGCCACCACGGCAGATGGGAGGGGGGCGCATCTCCCCATTGCGGCGGGCGGAGGGGCGCGGGGAAGGACAGCCGGCGGGGAAGGACGCGCCGCCCGAGCCTGCTCCCGGTGCCCCCCCGGTCTCCCCGCGTCCCCCGCGCCGCGGCGGGGCCAGGCTGCGTCCGCTTCGCTTTGTCACAGCGGCTCCTCCCGACCCCCCCGGCCCGGCCAAACGCTACGGCCCCACCGAGCCCTGTCGCTCCCGGCTCCGCGCCCCCAACAGCGGCCGCGGGGCCGCGCAGCTGCGGCTCTGCCCCCACCGGGCGTCCCTGCCGCCTGCCCCGCACTGGCCCCGGCCCCAGCCCCGGACTCACCTTCGAGGGCGCGGGCGGCGGGCGCGGCCAGCAGGGCCAGCAGGCTCCCGGCGAGGGCCAGTAGCGGCCCCATACCGGCGGCTCGGCTCGGCAGCGGCGACTTCTCACGCCGAGCTGCCCGCGGGGCGGCGCGTCCCGGGCCCGCGCACCGACATCCGCGGGGGGGGGGGTAGGGAGGGGTGGGCGCAGGGAGGCGGGGGCTGGGCGGGCCGGGGCGGCCGGACCCTCCGGGCTGGGCGGGGGGGGCGGGACAGAGCGTCCGGACCCTCCAGGCTGGGCGGCGGCGGCCGCGCCAGGAGGAAGGGGGGGGGCTCGAGGGGCTGTGCGCGCCGCCGCCTCTGAGGGATGGATAGAGCGCGCGCCCCCGCCCGCCTGACGTCACCGGGCTCGAGCCGCCGCCGCGCGTGGGGGGGCGGCCGCGCGGAGGGGAGGGGGGTCCTTCGCGGCGGTCGCGCGGTGCGCATGCGCGAGAGGTAGCGGGGTGCGCCCCCCGGCCGGGCCCGGGAGCGGGCAGGGCACGGTGTGGGTACAGTAGAGGTACAGTACAGACACGGTACGGGCACGGTGTGGGTACAGCAGGCACGGTACAGGCACGGTGTGGGCAGCAGTGTGCCCCACTAGAGCACCCCCCTAGCTCGGGGCTGTCGCCGCGTTCCTGGGAGAGCCGGCCCGCAGCCCCGTTTCGCCTGTAGCCAGGCGTTCTCCAGAGACCCCGTGGGCAGCGCGACCGACGCCTGGGCAGCACCCGGGGTTCCTTCTGCAGAGAAAGAGGCTTAGCAGGTCCCACAGCAGCAGAACCCTCACCATGAGGACTGGGACGGGGGGAGCGGACGCCCCCGGCAGCGGGATCCCGCCTTGACAGGGCTCAGCCATGGGGTTTCGCTTGCCTAACTTTGGTTCTCAAGTGAGGCAGTGCTGGTTGCCTACACTGACCACCGGCGATGGGTCAGGGGCATCCGGCTGTGCCCCACGAGTTCCTCACAGGGTGTGGGCAGAGCCCTGGCAGCCAGGGCCAGCGGCTCCGTCCCAAACAACAACCTCGGTTCTCTCGTCTCACCAAAACATCCTTTTCTCTGCAGGGAACGTCTCATCCTGCCTTGGCTGTTTGGTGATGCATCCCCGCCACTGAGATCTGTGTTTTTGGCTGGTCGGTGCTGGGGCCACACTGCCAATAAGTACAACATTTTAAAGGCCCCGATGGTCCAGCTGGCTCCAGGGCCCCAGACACGATCCAAGGTGCGGAGAGGCAGGCATCCAAGGTGCCAGGCAGGGGTCTGGCAGCCCGGACCCCTCTCCAGGCTGAGCTGACTGCCAGCCTGCCCCAGGCCACACTGTCCCCTGTCTGGCTGAGGGTCCCCATGGGGCTGGCTCCCTTCCCCCATCCCAGGAGAACCCCTCATCACTCTCTGCTACCACAGCTGTGGCTGTGGTCTCAGAGCCAGAGCCCTGACATCAGAGCCAGAGCCATGACGTCATTCATCTGCCACAGCACCCTGCCCTACCGCTGCCTGCAAGGGGCTAAGGCCAAGTGCCGAGGGGGGGAGATGAGGAGTGGTGCAGGCAGCTGCTTGCGATTCCTCCGAGTGATGTCACTTGTTAAAACAATGATGTCACAGGCCTGCCCCTACCGCACCCTGGTGAGGCAGCAGTGCTGGCAGAGGCGGGGAGGGAGCAGCCCAGAGGCAGCCGACCGGGTGGGGGGCTGGTTTGGGCTGCTGCTGTGCCAGATGTTTGGGAGGAAGGTCCAGACGTTCCTAGGATGTCACCCCTGCAGAAGGACTGGCGGGGACACAGGCAGGAGCTGCCGCGGGGGAGTGCGTAGGACTGCTCTCTGCAACCGCTGGTCAGGCGTCGAGGCCGCGCACCTCGCGGCGTCCCACACCCGGGACCTCCCCCGCCGCCCCGGGACCGGCCCCCACGGTCCCCGCCCCGCCCCGGTGGCACCGGCTGTGCGGCAGCACCCCCTGGCGGCGCCGAGGTGGCCCTGCCCGGTGCGAACCCGCACAGCGCCCCACTCCGGCAGGGGGTGTCGTAGCAGCCTCAGAAGTACCGCGGAGCGAGCGACTGGCTCCATGCGTCCCCCCGCGTGGGCACCCCTGTGCACCGAGACTCCCCCCCCGTGTACCCCGCTCCCAGGGCACCGCTCATGTCCTCCGGCCGGGCGGGCACCAGCGGGAGGGGGCACAGCCCGGAACCGGCTGCGGGTGGTGTGGGGTGCGGATGCAGACCGGGACCACTGTCCTGGCTCTGCGGGGTACCCGGCATATGCTCCACGACACGGACACGGGGCTACGGTCGGGACTGCCCTGGCCCGGGAGCATCCCTACGGCTTCTTTGGGGCGTAGCCGTGGGCTCGGAAGAGCAGCGAGGCGGCGGAGCCCAGCCATGGGGCGAGGGGTGGGGGGGGGGCTGATTATGGGGTGGGACGTGGGCGGATGGCAGGTGTGGGGACAGGAGATGGATGGGGCTGATATGGGGCAGGTGTGGGGCACGCTAAGTGGGAGCTGATGCGGGGGGGGGGCGGCTGTGGGTGGGTGCTGCAACTCTGGCTAGGCTCCGGGAGCAGCTGAGGCTGGCCCGGTGTCCCCCCCCCGCCCGCGCGTCTCCTCCCCCTTCCTGGTGCTCGGCGCTTTCCGCCGGAGCGGGGCAGCCGTGGAGCTGGCCCGGCCGCGCCCGCCGCCGCCATGGACTGAGGGGCCGCGGGCCCGGCCCGGCCCGGCCGCCCCCCGCTAGTGGCAGCTCCCGCCAGGTAACTGTGGGGTGGGGGCGCGGGGGCAGTACTGGAGGTGGGTGGTGCGGCCGGGGCAACTCCCGGAGCGAGGACCTGCGACTGGGGCCTCTTCCGCCGCCTAGCACCTCCCTGCTCCGGTCGGGTCTCTGGGCCGGGCCCGGAGGAGCGAAGCGCGGGCGTCCGGGCGGGACCGGTCGCGGTAGCCTTGGGGGGGAAGTTGATAGCTTCCCCGGTGTCGCTGCCGCCCACCCATGGGGAGTGGGCTTGGAAACCTGGCGCGGGCTGGCGCTGAGGCCCCGTCCCCGAGGCTCGGGCTATGGGGCTGGGGCCGCGGCCGTGCCGGTGGGCAGGGGGATTCCCCGGCCCCGCCGCTCCCGACCCTGACAGCGGCATGGGCGGGGGGCTGCTCAGCGAGTGCCTCCCTCTAGCTGTGGGGTTCCAGGCACGGGCAGGGGTCCGGGAAGTGTGGCAAGACCCCGGCAGATGAGCTGAGATCGCTGGGGGGAGCGGAGCGACTGGCCGGGACATACCCTCGGTGGGACGGTGAAGGGGCTCGGGGGGACTCCGGGCAGCTGCCTGTGCATCGGCCGGTGCTGGGGCTGCCTTTGGCTGCGCAGGTGGAGGCACGGTTGCAGGTCCGAAGCCCCTGGCTGCCGAGGGGATGCGGCTGCGAGCACCCCGATGTCTTGGGGTTCAGGGGACAAAGCGAAAAGTCCCAGCAGGGTTGTGGTGGGGAGTGCCGGACGCCCTGGTCCCCGCAGATGGGCCCCCGCCGCCGCGAGCTCCTAGGGTGGGAGCTGGGGGCTGTATCAAGCATGGATTCCCCTGGCTATGAGTCACGCTGGGGCTAGGTCAGCTGGGAAGAGCCCTGCTCCTCTTAAAGAAGAGCTTTCACTGCTGGAGAGCGGCTGCAGGCAGCCCCTGACACGGCACGGCCTCCACGGGGTCCCTGCGGCGTTGTCACCAGTGTCCCACCGTCTAGGGTGGTGGTCCTGTGTCATTGCCTTGGCTGGAGAGCACCGGTAGCGGTGGCTTTCCCAGCACCTCAGGGAAACTAAGGCATGTCGAGAGGCAGCAAGGTTGTAGGGGCTCTGTCCCCGCGGGAGCAAAGCTAGAGCAGAGCCCAGGTGTGCTGAGTGTCAAGCACGGAAAACTTCTGACTATCTGTCCCTGAGAAAACCCAGGGGAAATATCTGCTTGGCACCTTGGAGGATAAGGAAAGTGTGGAGGGCGGGGGGATGTGCATGCCCACGAGCTGCCAGCCCCGGTGCATTCTCCTGCCAGCCTCTGGTACTGAGCTGGGAAATAGCCAAGGGCAGGGGGGAGCTGACCAGGAGTGGGGTCCCTTGCGGTCCCGGCCCCCTGGACTCAAGGGGAGAGGTGGCTGCGAGGGTGGGGGGCTCCAGTCTGCTGCCAGGAAGCGTTGGTGGTTAATGAGTAACAGCGTGAGAGGTTCAGCAGCTCTCGTTTCTGGGATGTGGACTTGGTTTCCCGGTTCCCGATGAGTAAGCAGAAAGCCCGTGCTGGGAGCACGGGGGTCCCTGAGTCCCTCATGTGCCCGGGGTCCCGCTGGCCTGGGAGAGCCTTGGCCCTACCGAGGACGCAAAGTGGCCCCTCCGGTGGAGGAGGAAGTGACAGTGGCTGCGGTGGGGGGGATTGAGAAGGGGGCACGGGGCTCCCCCCGGGAGGCTGCTCCCCCTCCCCAGGCACCATATCCTGCCCTGTCATCGAGCCGGAGGCCCTGCCAGCCGCGGGGTTTCCCCAGGCGGCAGCTCCCGGCTCCGCGAGGCCCTGGTGCCGCTTGGGCCTTCAGCCTCGGCTTCCCCGGCTGTGTCTCGCCTCCCCACTGCCATCCTGTGCCGGATGGGGGGAGCACAGCGCTTGCTGCCCTGGGAGCCCCTACTCTGGGGTGCGTACTTGGCAGTAGAACCACTGTGGTGGTTGGGCTGCATCTGTGGGTGGAGGGACCCATCCGTGGTTGGTGAAGGTGCATTGTGCTGGGCGGTGTGGAGCTGGGAGCTGTGCTTTCCCCAGCACTGCCAAGATGTGGGGCTGGAAGCTGCTTTTGCCAGGCCCACCCCCTGGGGTGAGGGTCCCAGCTGGAGGATCAGCTCCTTTACCCAGCCTGGATCTTTGTTCCCACCTCCTGCCAAGTTCCTTCTCCCTATGGCTGCAGGGATGCTGGTGGAGCAAACCTGCCTGGCCTGATCCTGTGATGGTACAGGAAGCTGGGGCTGGGCACAGGGGCTTCTATCAAGGAAACCTCTGTGCAGCACGGCCCCAGATGGGATATTGTCACAGAAGCTGGGTCTTGACCAGGAAAGGCTGTTCTGCAGAAGCAGCAGAGAAGGAAAACATGGAAATGAGGACTGGAAGGAAATGGCTGGGCTGAAGGAACTGCTATGAGTGATGCCAGGAGGGGATGGGCCCATCCCCTCCGCTGAGCCGTTGTTCCCTGACTGGCGTAGAGCTGGGAGCTGAGGAGTACCGCAGCATCTCCTGCAGACTCTTAGCACATTCAGGCATGCCCAGCTTATGTTCCAGGTTGCCGCTCACTAGCCAGCAGCTGCCACCCAGTGCTAAGCAGAAATACAGGTTTTAATGGGGGGAGGAGAATGGGGATTACATCTTGAGGATCACAAAATGATAAGCTGTTTTTCTCTCCTGTCTGGGTTCCTTCCATGCCTGTAGCTACAATTCAGACAGGGCAGTGGGGAGAGCAGGGCAGCACTGCTGGGTGTATTTCCCACTGCGAATTGACCCCCTGGGCTCTGTGCTGTGGTAAATCATCTGGATGTGCTTGCTTCAGCCAGCTGAGCAGTACTGAAAGCAAACATAATCCGGAAGAGCCAGGCTTGGTGTGCCCTGGGGTCTGGCTCTTCCTCCCTGGGGGGCACATGGGCTCTGCCCAGCTCCTGGTGAAGCAGAGCACCCCAGCGGCTGTGTCGCAGGCAGCTGGCTGGGTGCAGGCCACACCGCTGGTGTTTTTTGCCCTTTGCGATGTTGCCCTGGTGATGCTGGCTTCCTTCCCCTTGCGTGGTTCCTCCACATCTCTGGCAGCTCTGCCAGGGTGTGGGGGGAGTGTGATGCCCTACTCGGCTGTTTGCTTTAGGGAGAGGGAGCCATCCCCAGGCAGATGGGAGGAAGGGAAGGAGCGGTGGGCATGGCCAGGGCTGGGCAGGGGGCACTCTCAGGGCTATGGTTCATGGCTCTGGGGGTTCCAGGAAGCCCATGGTCCAGTCTGGGCCATGAGCCCCCAGCCCAGGTCTTCCCAGTAGAATATTCCATCTCACACTTCATTCCCACCCTCCTCTTTCCACAAGCTGTGGAGCCCCCCATTTCTGGGGCCATGCCTGAGAAAGGCAGCTTCTGTGGGGGCAGCAGGGGAGGTCTTGGGGAGCAGCCAGGCTGTCTCACTGAGACCACCCTAGCAGAGCTCTGGGGGTTTCACACTCCTCCTGCTCCTGGTGACTCTCCCATCCCTCCTGTGCCAAGACTGGCAGCGCTTGCTTGTCCCTCTGCACATCCTTGTATGTTGCCCGTGGCAGGAGGTGCAGGGATTCCCCAGCGGTGTGGGAAACTGAGGCACAAGTGGGCTGCCTGCCTGCCCAGGATTGCCCAACAGGCCCATCCTGGATCTGGCTCCCTGCTCCTCCTCCCCAGCAGCCCTGGACCTGCCAATCACCAGGTTCAGACAGCAAAGGGATAGGGGACAGGTGGCAGTTCTTGCCCACCTTCCCAAAGGAGCTGGCAGCTCTGGTGCCTGCCAGAGCTGGGCTGGGGGATCCGGGCTCTGCAGCCACCTGAGCTGCGTGGCTTCCTGCTCATGTCCCTTCCCCTTGTTTTTCTGCAGGTGACTGTTCCAAGATGTCCCTCTGGAGCATTGTCTCCCACATGCCACCAGAGGAGTTCAGTGGCATCTTTGCTGAGTTTCCCCGTAGTCTGCGCTGTCTTCTGGCTGACTGGTTGGAGAACCAGCCCTGGTGAGTGCCCTGGTGCCCTCAGGCTCTCCCTTTTCCTGGCCCCTAGAAATCCCACCACCACTGGGTATTGCACCAGGACAGCAGGAACATGCATGTCCCCTTCCTCCCTGATGTGAGCATGGGGTTCAGGGTTGCACAGGAGAGGGAGGAGGATTTGTGCCTGCCTACCCACCCCTTTTCCCTCTCCAGGGAGTTCATCAATGGCTCTGACACCTTCTGCACCAGCGTGGCCAGCGGGATGCTCTCGGCTATGCTGGAGAAGCTGCGCAGCACTGCCAGTGGCGAGGGGCAGCAGTGCCAGATCCTCCAGCAAGTCAGCAGCATCGAGGTGTGCAGGGGCCACGCATAGGGATCCCTGGGGCCATGTCACACTGGGATCATGGCTGGCTGCCAAGGAAGATTTGATTACACTTTCGGGTTCACGGGTTCAAGCACTGCTCAAAGGGGCTGATGCTGTGGGCTCGTTCCCCCTTGACACCAGTGTCAAGGCCAGCACCATTCATGAGCAACAAGCTCATGTGAACTCAGCAACTGGGGTTCTTGGGGCTCTTCAGGGGACCAGAAGGGGGTTGTTAGCATCCTGGAGCTGACACCCAGCTCACTGCAGTGCTCACGATGGTGATGGCAGTTCCCCTCAGCTCTTCACCCCACTGTCCACCAGACTCTCCAGCTTCCTCTTGCTGCCACCTTCTGCAATGCCTTCGATGCTCAGCGGCCCCCAGAGAGTTGCCTCCTGTGGTTGCATCCTCCTGGCCCTGTGCTCGACCTCGACCCCGTGGGGAGCTTACCGAGGGCCATGGCCCCTAGCTGCCAGCACCCTGGTGACTCTTTGCCAGACGTTCCCCATTTTCTGCTTGAGCGTTTGCTTTCTTCTTCCTTGGTGTCACATGTTGTGCTGCATTTCCTCCTGCAGTGTGTGCATGGATTTCTTTTCTGGGCTATTTCTCCTTATCAAGGTCTGTTTGAATTGCTCTGTCTCTCTTCCATCCTCTGTGATTGCAGATTTAACCCGTGTACTCTGTCTCCTGCTAGTGAAGCTCTTAAGTGTAAGGGCTGAGTGGTGCTCGCTCCCAGAGCCCTATTCTGGTTGAAAGCCCTGCCTTTTTGGTAACAGACATTTGTAATGTACAATATTTGGGAAGGGGTCAGCTTTAGTCATAACTTCTGGGGAACTGGGTAACTTTCCAAAATGAGGCTGTTGCTTGCTTTTTGAAATTGTAGGAAAATGCACAGATGTTTCAGCTTAGTTTCTTAATTTAAAATGCTCAAGAAGAGCTGCCCTCCCTTGTTCCCTCATTCCCTAGCAGCAAACGCTTGTTTCTCTCCAACCTTTTTGGGGAGGGAAGTGGTCGGAGCTGGGGACTCTCCCATGGGATGGGTAAACCCAGGACCAGGGAGGTGACTGGGGGGAATGGGGTGGGAAACTGGCTGTGAGAGTCTGGGCCTGGGCCTTTGTCCCCTGCACCCCAGAGTGGGTAGGAGCTGCCAGGGCCAGACGTGGGGCAGGTGCCCAGAGGTCTGGGGGGTCGGTTGTAAAGCTGCCCCCTCAGCCAACCCAGGAAGCCACTGAAAACACCATCCGTCAGTTCAATGTTGCACTCTGCTGCAGTTTTGGGAAGTAGCTAATTTGGGAAATGCACAAAGGTCAGTAGAGCTGGCATAGTGAGCAGGAGCCCCCAGGGAAATTCCTCTTCCTGCTTTCAGAGGAAAGCATTGATCCACCCAGGCCAGGGCAGCTGGTAGGATCTTCTCCAGGTGTCATGGTGAGGGTCTCAAGGAGATGTTTGTGGAAATAAAGAGTTTTCTTTGGCTTGATTTTTTTTTTTAATGTGAAGCTGATTCAGGTATTATTTTATTCACAAAGTGGTTTTAAAGCTGGAAATTAGCTCTGTCAGAACAGCAGTGAGTTGTGATCTGTCCTGTGCTCCAGGTCATGAAACCCCAGAGTCTGACTTAGCTCCTTTCACTGTGGGACAGGGTCCTGCAAGGCAGGATGAGGTGAGAGGGGGCCAGGGCTGGGGTCTGTCTCTTACCCCTCTGACACCCTGCCTTGGCTCCCTGCAGAAAATCTACCAGCAGGACCCACTGCGGCTGGTGGCTGTCCTGAGAGCCATCCTGGAGGGTGAAAAGGCTGCTGTGATCAAGAGGGTGAGTGATCCCATCCCCCTCCCAAGTGCCCTGAGGCGCGGGGCTGGCTCCTGGGCCCTCTCAACCTCACTCTGCTCTGCCCCAGGACCGACACCTGCCTCTCAGCTTCCACCGGCGCCAGGAGGAGATGAAGTTCAGCCTGGGGCTGCAGCGGCTGCAGCACCGTGTCCGTGAGATCCAGGCACTGCGGGACAGCCCCACTGGTGAGGGGCCAGGGTCTGTGGGTCTGCTGTGGAGTGTAGCAGGGTGGCATGACCCCCAGGTGACTCCTGGTGCTAATGGGGCCACCCTTGTCCTTCCTCTGCAGCCGCTTTGTCACTGAACCCACAGGACCTGCAGATGATGGCAGAAAAGAAACCCCTGGAGAACGTGAGTGGGGGTCTGGGGTACTGGGGAATGCCAGCAGCTGTCTGCTGAGTTGGGCCGGGGGGGCAAACCAGCTCTGGGGCAGGGCCTTGTGTTTTGGTGCCCTGGTGTGAGGTTGCAGGTCTCTGCCAAGGAACAGTGCAATGTGGAGCTCCATGGCTGGTGCTGCCCCATAGGAGCTGTCCACCCTGATTCTGGAGGCTGTGAAAGAGCTGGAGGCAGCCAAGCAGCAGGTACTGAAGAGGATCCAAATCTGGAAGAGGCAGCAGCAGCTGGCAGGGAATGGGGCCATCTTTGAGGAGAACCTGGCTCCACTGCAGAAAAGGTGAGGTGGCACAGAACAGAGATGGGGGATCTAGGGCAACTCTCCTGCTCTCTCTGCTCCCCAGTGGGCTCTGGGGGTTCTGGTCTGGCTCTGCTCTGGTTCAGGATGCTCCTTTCTCCACGGTTGCCTCGGCAGATGTGAGAGCCTGGTGGAGGTTTACTTCCAGCTGCACCAGCAGGTGATGGCAGCAAGTGCAGAGCTGGGGGCTGAGCTGCTGCCACGGCTCCTGGAGCGGTTCAACGAGGTGCTATCCAGCCTGGTCAAGAGGTATTGGGCTGGGGGCCATGGTGGTGGAGAGGCCAGGGAGCCTGCAGGCATTGGTGGCAGAGCTGGGGGGGTGTTATGCAGGGCACCACTGTCTCTCTTCATCCCCCAGCTCCTTCCTGGTAGAGAAGCAGCCCCCACAGGTGCTGAAGACCCAGACAAAGTTCCAGGCGAGTGTCCGGTTCCTGCTGGGCCCCCAGCTGCTGAAGGCCTCGGCCAAGCCCTACACGGTGCGGGCCGACATGGTGACAGAGAAGCAGGCGCGGGAACTGGCGCTCAGCGCCTACAGCAACACCCTCAGGTGAGTGGAGGGATGGATGGTGCTGGGGCAAGGGGATTGCCACGCCTCTGAGCCCCCTGACCCCCTCCTCTGCCCAGTGAAAGCACAGGGGAGATCATGCATAATGTGGTGGCCCTGGAGACCAACCCCTCCAGTGGGACCTGCTGTGCCAACTTCAAGAATGTGGTGAGTGCCACCAGCAAGGGGCCATATGGCTGTGGGGTGGGCTGGGGACTCCACTGGGAGGCTCTGAGGCAAAACCGTCTTGGGGGGGTGGGCTGTGGGCCCCAAGGCTGGTGCTTGCCTGGGGGTAACACTCGGCTCTCCCCTCCCTAGCTGCTGAAGAAGATCAAGCGCTGCGAGCGGAAGGGGTCCGAGTCGGTGACAGAGGAGAAGTGCGCCGTCCTGTTCAGCACCACTGTGGCCCTGACCCCTGGCAACCTCTCTGTCCAGCTCCAGGTACCGGCCCCTCTCCTGCCGTACAGGGCTGAGCCTTTCCCCGGGACGCCCCCTCCTGGCCCCAGACAGCTCGGTGCAGAGCACCATGCCGAGGGGGCGTGAATCGGGGCTGAGGGGGGGCTGCTCCTCACCCCCAGGTCCTGTCTCTGCCCATCGTGGTCATTGTCCACGGGAATCAGGACAACAATGCCAAAGCCACCGTGCTGTGGGATAACGCCTTTTCCGAGACTGTGAGTTCTACGAGCTGGAGGGAAGGGCTGCAGGGCAAGGGGAGGACCAGGAGGCTGGAGTTGGGACTGGCTCTGGGATGGGAATGGCCAGGCTGGAGCAGGAATGTGGCTTGCAGGTGGGGCAGGGGGTGAGCTGCTGTCCAGATGCCATCCTGTCCTGCTGCAGGACCGCGTGCCCTTTGTGGTGGCCGAGCAGGTGCCCTGGGAGAAGATGTGTGATACATTGAACCTGAAGTTCATGGCAGAGGTGCAGACCACCAAGGGGCTTCTCAAGGAGCACAACTTCTTCCTGGCCCAGAAGATCTTTAATGATTACAGTGCCAGATTTGAGGACTTCCAGAGCCGCAGGGTCTCCTGGGCCCAGTTCAACAAGGTAGCTGGGAGGTCTGGACAGGGTGGACAGGAGCCAGCATAGCTGTGGGGAGCCTCACACTCTCTCTCTGCTCCAGGAGATCCTGCCTGGTCGGGGATTCACCTTCTGGCAGTGGTTTGATGGAGTCCTTGACCTCACCAAGAGATGCCTCAAAAGTTACTGGTCAGACAGGTGGGTGACCAGGGGCCAAGTGAGTCTGAGGGGTACTGGTCCTACTGCTCCACCCTGGTGCTCTTCCACTCTACCATCTTTCCATTGCTCTAGGCTCATCATTGGCTTCATCAGCAAGCAGTATGTCTGCAAGCTCCTGAGCACAGAGCCTGATGGGACCTTTCTGCTCCGCTTCAGTGACTCGGAGATTGGGGGTGTCACTATTGCTCACGTCATCCGGGGCAAGGATGGTGAGATGAGGGACAAGGGCTGCTCTTAGTGCTGTGAAGGGGAAGTGTCATCGTGGCCTGGGGCTGTTGGGTGTTCTGGGGATGAGGTGATGGAGCCTGGTGCTGTGTCTCCCCTCAGGCTCCAGCCAGGTAGAGAATATCCAGCCCTTCTCTGCCAAGGACCTGTCCATCCGGTCCCTTGGTGACCGCATCCGGGACCTGGGGCAGCTTCGCAACCTCTACCCCAACATCCCCAAGGACCAGGCATTCGGAAGTCACTACAACAGTGAGTGGGTGGGAGCCGAGGTGGGCCCTGGGCTTCACATCTGCCTCCCCAGCAATGCTGTGAGGAGGACTAGGAAGGGAAGAGAGTGTTGGGTCCCACACAGGTCTTGCTGGCCCCAGAGCTTGCAGGGCAGACAGTGCTGGCAAAAAGCATTAGCCCTGTGCTGGGGCAGTGATTCATGGCTGCTTCTCCTCCCCAAGCAGAAGAGCAGACGGGCAAGGATGTCCGGGGCTACGTTTCCACCGCCATCAAGATGACAGTGGAAAGTGAAAGGTGGGGGGGTGTGTGTGTGTGTGTGTGTGTGTGCAAGGCCATGACCAGGCCAGGGGTGTGTGCACAGGTGCTGAGCCACACTATGCTAGCCTGAGCATTGCTGCGGGGCGGGGGGATTTCTGACTGGGCAAGGCAGGGACATGGGTGCTCACCAGGAATCCCCTGTGGACGTCCCCCGCACAGTAGAGCCTGTGGGTGAGCGCCGACCTGGACGTGAGCCTCGTGAGAGGCTGGACCTTGCAGCGTGAGTCCTGCCCGTGCTGACTGGGATGATGCCCTTTTGCAGGGACCAGCAACCCCCGAGTGCTGCAGGGGGTCCCTCCCAGGCTCACCCATTTGGCCAGCCCATGCTGCAGCCTGAGCTGCACCTCGAGAACATGCAGTCGGTGCTGAACCCCATCTGGTGAGTGCCTGACCCTGCCCTGGGCAGAGGCAGCCCTCCAGGGTGGAGGGGGCTGTGGCAGAGAACTCACCCCGGGTTCTAATCTCTCTGTGTCTTTGCTTAAAGCCCCCCTGCTCCCTTCAGCTCCCAGCCTGTCCCCACAGGCTACCCCACAGGTGAGAGCAACGTCAACATGGTGGTCTCTGACAACCTCAGGTCCTCCTTTCCCAGGTAGGAGCAGTGCTGGTTTAGGGCAGGGGGCAGGGTGGGCCCCTCACCACCCCTAGGCACGGCTAGGTGGGATTTCCCCTATCTCTGCACTTCTGCTTCTCCCCACAGCCCATCACAGATGCTCCCACTGTCCCTGGTCACGGACCCTGTGCTGCCCCATGGCCCTGACCTTCCTGCCTTCAGGAATCCCTTGTAAGAGCTGGTATATGGCTAGAGGGGGGCAGCCCCCTTGGGGGTAGGCAGACCTGGAGGGACCTTCCCCAGCTGACCCGTACTCCCAGTGTACTGTTGATGCTCCCTACAAGGAGACCCACTCCAGCTCCCCCAAGCCAAGCACTCCCCCCTCTGTCCTGGGGCTGGTAAGCACCCCAGGGGCAGGGAGGTACCCCAGGGCCTATATCAGTCCCCCCCATTCTCATTCTGTGCCCCCTAGGCCTTTTATGCCTAGCCAGTACCTGCCAGGGGAGGCCTCGCAGCTGCTGTCCGGGGGTCCCTTGCCAGAGCCACAGGATGAGGAGATGCCGGAGCCGGCCCCATTCCCATCGGTAGAGTCGCTGCTGCAGCGCTCTCCCCAGTGGTAAGCATGGGGGGGGGAGGCAGTAGGGGGGGCCCAGGGGACCTGTCCCTAGTCACGCAGCTGTCCCTAGTCACACAGCTGTCTCTCTCCCCAGGATGCTGCCCCCCAGTGTGGAGCTGCCGCCCGGCCCTGACTTTGATCAGTTCCTGCCAGAGATGGCCTTGGAGGGCCCTGCCCTGTGCCCCCCCTTTACAGCTCCCCAGCAGCACAGTGGGTACCCCAGCCCCAACACCTCTTCCTGGGGCCTGGGGGAGGCTCGGTGGGATGACAGTGCCCGGCCAGGACATGCTTGAGGGGACTGCCGGGGGGGCACATACGACTGTGACCCCCCCACACAGCCTTCCCTGGGTTCCTGGACTTGAATCGACTTGTGCTGGGGTGAAAGCTCTGGCAGGGGAGGGGGGGACTTTCCGGGGGGGGGCAGGACCCTGCCCCCCCCTTGTGTATATGCTGCACTTTGGAGCACGGAGCCATTGCCCGCCCACGCCGGGTGTGTGTGGGGGGGGTGATGCAGGGGCCCGACCCGTGGGGGGTGCCCGCAGCCCAGCGCACTGCCCCCAGCCCACGCTGCGGGCTCGGCCCCCCCGGGGCCCAGGATGACTCAGGCGCGGGGGCGGTAGGCAGCAGCAGGAACAGGCTCGGCCGAGGTAACAGCCCGGTGCGTGACAGGGGTCCTCTACCCTGGTCGGGGGACGCTGGGACATCCTGCACTGGCCCCGGGGGTCGACGGACCCCCCGTACACCCCTATTCAACGCTTGCTTTGGCGTTTGTGAGCTGCCCCTCGACCCTGGAGCAGGGCCGTGGTGGGGAGAGAAAGCTAGGGGCAGAGGGGAAGATAAGCCATAAAATAAAGTTTTATTCCAAAATAACAAAATAAATAATCTACTGTACACATTACAAAGGAAGAGTTACTAATGCTCTAAAAAGACACCACACAGTCCTAAGGGGGTGGGGGACCCCGGGGGGGCGGGGCAGCCCCGTACCAGCTCCCGTTAAACACCGCCTGCTTTGTGCTGGGAGGGGACGCGTGTGACACCCCGCGGCACAGGGACCATGCACGGCAGCGGGGGGGTGCGTGGAGCTACGGGGGGCTGTCCGAGGGGGGTCATCGGCGCTGGTGCTGAGCTGTGGTCGCTGCGGGGGGGGTATTTACAGACGAAACGCTGCACGTGGCGCTGGGGGGTTTGCACATGTGCTCTGCAGGGTGCGGGGGTGTGCGGGGGCTGCGTGCACCGGCACCGCGTGCCCAGCGTGGGCGGTGGTGCTGTCGTGGGCGCACGCAGCGCCACACGCAGCTCCCGGCGGTGAAGCGCATGTCCCTGCGCGGTGACGGGGGGTGGGGGAGGACGGTCAGCACGAGGGGTGAACCGACGGGGGGGGGCGGGGCGGGGAGCCCAGTGCAGGCAGGAGCGTCCGTACAGTCTCTAGTCATTCGGGGGCTCCCCAGCCCCGAGGGGAGCCCAGAGCCCACTGGAACGAGGGTATTGCTGCTGCTGGGGGAGTGGGGAGGGGGCACATCCCGCCGCGGCTGAGGTAACCAGAGCATTGATACGGGGGGGACTGGGCCCTGGGGGGCTGCGGCCAGGCCCTCACCCACTTCCCGCACCCAGAGCACCGCCGGCAGCCGTCCCCTAGCACGTTATTGCTTTGTTACTGGGGGGGAGGGGGGCTATGGGGGGCCTCACGGCCGACTGGTCTCTTGCTCTACCTTGATGGTGCCGCGAGGGGGCTCTGGGGGGGCCGGAGCACCCCGTTCTGCCAGCCCGTCCTCAAACTCTGTGGGGAGAGAGGGGAGATGGCATCAGGGCACTGATTCCGCAGGGAGAAGGCAGCCGTACCATCTACCCCCCCTCGGCCGCGGCAGAGCCCCCAGCCTTCCGGGTCTCACCTGGTCCCGGGGGCTTCCCCGGCAGGCAGGGGCTGAGCCGCCCCATGCGCTCGTGCGAGACCAGCCGGGCCAGGCGCAGCCCCTCGTCCATCAGCGTCTGCTGGAGGATGTGGCGGCTCCAGAGCCCGTGGGGAGGGACACCGAGGGGCACGTCGGGGGCCACGCCGGGGGGTGGGGTCAGCCGGGGACAGGCCCCTGCCACTGCGGAGAGAAGGGCAAGAGTCAGCACCAAGGAGCTGGGGGGGCGGCCACTGCCTGCCCACAGGTGCCTGGAAAAGGAAGGGTGTATCCCTCCCCTCACCTTGCAAGTGGCCGTCGAGG
>CM036614.1:250089-304792 GCA_020745705.1 Hemiprocne comata
CCAGGCGGGTGGCGGCGACGGAAGCGGAAGTCGTTGGTGCGGCCGCGGCGGGAGGGATGAAACCGGCTCCGGGGCGGCGGCGGCTGCTGGCGGCGCTGGTGCTGCTGCTGCTGCTGCTGCCGCCTGGGGGCGCAGGTGCGCGGGGAGGCGACGGCACCGGGCAGGGAGCGGGAGGGGAGGGGAGGGGAGGGGAGGGGAGGGGAGGGGGTGTCACGTGTTCGTCGGCGGGAGAGCTGGGGCCGGGGTCGCTGCCGTCCCCTGCGTCGTTGGGGAACCGGAGCCGCTCCTGCAGCCCGCTGAGGCGCTGGCGGCCCCACGGCCCGTCGGACCGTAGTGTAGCGGCAGTGCCGGGCCCCGGGCAGCGGTTGGCAGGGCCGGGTTCCGTCGCGGCCGTCTCCGTCCCTCCGGGCTCCTTCAGCCCCTCCGGGGTCAAGCCTCTGGTGTGGGCCGCTGCCTCCGGTCCCCGCTCGGCCGAACCCCGGCTGTGCCGCTGGGAGAGCTGTCCGGTGCCTGCCTAGGGACCCCCCTCCCATTCCCCCTCTGCCTCGTGGCTTCTCCCCCTTCTGCCCTCGGCAGTGTTGGGCAAGCAGCCCCGGCCCATCGCTTAGCACGCACCGACACACCCCTCGGCCTGGGGGAGCACCCCGAGACCCCCGGAGCACGGGCCACCGCTTCCCAGGGCCTCTGGTCTTGTGGGTGACGGCGACGCCCGGCGCTGGGGCCGTACCGGCCCATTTGCTGGAGCGGCTGGACCCTCCGGGGGGTCCAGAGGGGAATTCGTGCATGAGACCGCTCAGGTCTCATCACCCCTGGGATGGGGGGTGGCTCTAGAACGAGGAATCATGCGGGAAAGGGGATCAGAGATTGAGCCTATGCTGTTCCTGACAGTCCCAGGAACGGGATTACCCCAGTAAAGAACCAGAGAGCACATTCCAAGGAAAACAGAGGAAGGACTTTTATCTTTTTTCTACCTCGAGTATGTTTAGTTGGGGGAACGCTGGGAAGGGAAAGTGGACCCATGTGTCTTGGTGGGTGAAGCAGATGGGGGCAGGAGCCCCACAGTGCTGAGTCCCCTGCTCTGCTTGCAGGTGCCAAGGAGTCGGTCACCCCGCTCCTCGAGGGCCAGGTGTACCAGCACTCGGACACACACCACTTCTGCTACACCAACACGCACGTACCACGATGGCACGAGATATGGACCAGGACACAGGTGAGGGGAGGGGGCAGCTCCTCCTGGGAATGGCTGAGCGCCCCCGGCCATGATCCTGGCTGGTCACCTCCCTTCTCCACGCAGATCCGCGTCAACAGCAGCCACATGTTCCGAGTCACCCAGGTGGACAGTGAGGAGGAGCTGGAAGGGTTCAGCGTGTGGGATGTCATCTCCTCCTTTCTGAAGGAGAAACTGAACGACACCAGCATCGACGTGGATCTTTACAGCAACAAAACCTGCCTGAAGGTCGAGCTGCTGGAGGCTGGAACCACCTACTCCGTCATCCTCTTCCGACGTATGTCCCCTCTGCCAGGGGCTCCTGGGGCAGGAGGGGGATCTGGCTGCGCCAGTACTCTCGAGGGGGCAACGAGGACCTGGCCAGGGGAGCTCGTGGTCTTAGCTTGTGGTCTGAGGGCCAGCAGAACTTGGGAAGGAGAACAAGCCTGCAGAAGGGAGCATGTCTTCATCCAATGGGATGTAAAGTGGGGGAATTCAAGGCACTTGTTGGAGGTTTGCCTGGGACCCCGTCCCTGTGACCGTGGAGCAGGCTGGAGCATGACCCAGAGGGCTCTGTGCCCAGGTTCCTCTCAACCTGGACTCACTGTCTTTCCAGGTTTTGACCCTAAGCTGTTCTTGATTTTCTTCCTGGGCCTGTTATTGTTCTTCTGTGGGGACATGCTGAGCAGGTGAGTCCCCCATGAGCTGGGGACAAGGACGGGTGTGTAGGCAGTGTCTGGGTGGCTCTGCAGGCTCCCAGGGGGTTGCTCCCAGTGGTGTGTTTGCACACAGGCATCCCTGAGCTGTAACGTGTGTGGTCTCTGCAGGAGCCAACTCTTCTACTACTCGGCTGGGATTAGTTTTGGCTTGCTGGCCTCACTGCTCATCCTTGTCTACATGATGTCCAAGGTCATGCCCAGGGTGAGTGTCTGGCTTGGGGGGAGAGAGTCCTCACAGCACCTTTCTACACCTGTACAGTTGTTCCAGCCTTGGGGTGCTGGGCTGTGGGTCTGGCTTTGCCTGGAGCAAGGCTCAGCAGCTGGGGTGAGGTGGCCATGGCTGCCTGCTGCTTGTCTGGAGTTTCATGTCTCCTCTCCTAGAAAAGTCCAGTTTATTTCCTGCTGGTAGGAGGCTGGTCCTTTTCCCTCTACCTGCTTCAGCTGATCTTCAAGAACCTGCGGGAGATCTGCAAGTCCTACTGGCAGTATGTCCTAGGTAGGTGTGAGCCCTTCAGACTCTCCTGTTCATGGGACCTGCAACATGCAGGTGGAAAATGCTGAGGCTTCCTGCCTGCCTCGGGCTCTGGGGGCAGCTCCTGCCTTAGGCTGAGCTGCAGCCCTGGCAGATGCTCAGCCAGGCTGAGCCCGCCAGTTCGTGCCCATCCCTCTGCTCCCCCCAGGGTACCTGCTGCTCGTTGGGTTTGTGAGCTTCGGCGTGTGCTACAGGTACGGCCCGCTGGAGAACCAGCGCAGCATCAACCTCCTCTCCTGGGCCCTGCAGCTCCTGGGGCTGTTGCTGATGTACTCAGGCATCCAGATCCATCCCATTGCCTTGGCCTTGGTGGTCATCGCCATCTGCACCAAGAACCTGGACTACCCCTTGCAGTGGGCCTTCACTGCCTACAGGTGAGGGTTTCAAGTACCCCAGCTTGATCCTGATTCCCAGCTGTTGTTGGGCCTGGATGAGCAGCTAGACAGAGTCTGTGCTGCGGAACCAGGGCATTTTCACTGGGGTGGGTATAATGAAGGGACTGTGATTGGTGCAGGAGAATGCCCTGCTCCTCCTTGGTAGCGAGGAGCCAGAGGGACACCTGTGCTGGGGATCCTGCCTGGGCTAGGTGGGCAGTAACTGCTGCTGTTCCCTCGCAGGAGAGTGCAGGGAGCCAGGCACAGGCCAAGTCCCCCTCGCCTGCTGACGGAGGAGGAGTACCGGGTCCAGGGCGAGGTGGAGACACGCAAGGCCCTTGAGGAGCTTCGGAACTACTGCAGAAGCCCAGATTTCTCTGCCTGGACTGCAGTCTCCCGCATCCAGTGTCCCAAGAGGTAATGTCTCCTGGCAGTGTGCTCAGGGTGGCTGACCTGTGCTTCTGTAAGCCCGGGGTCACTCTGTGCTGCTACCTCTGGCTTTAGAGATAGGGAGAGGAAGGCACAGCAGGTCTGTGGTGTGTGGAAGCAGGGCGTGCCATGGGGGAAGGACAGATAACGCCCAGTTTTGGCACTGAAACTCTTCACCCCTGCTTGTCATGAGCCAGAGCCTTGCATGTGCTGCCGAGCTTGCCCATGCAACATGCTATTTTGTGGCTCTTCCCAGGTTTGCAGACTTTGTGGGTGGCTCCTGTCATGTTACTCCCAACGAGGTCTCTGCCCATGAGCGGGAGTACAGCCTGGACGGCATCTTCCTTGAGGACCAGCTCTTCGAGGAGGACGAGGATGAGGATGATGACCTCTTGGACAGGAATCACAAGAGTTACTCCCTGAACCACAACCACCTGGATGCTCGTTGAGGTCAGCAGCCCTGGGCCCCTGGAGGAGAGGGCAGAACTTCTTCTGCTTCCCCAACACCTACAAAGCACAAAGCAGCATGTGCCAGGGGGGTGTCTACTCCCAGCACCCCCATCCCAATCTCACCCCGAATCAGGTGGCCGTGGATGCTGCAGCAGAGCCTGTGAGAGGACAAGAGGGCTGACACCCTCATCTCCTCCGGGCAGCTCCTGCTAGGCCATGGTGCGAGGCTTCTGTCAGCGCAGGCCAAGGTGTTGGCAGGGGAGGCATGGGGCAGGCACGGGCTGTGCCACCAACCCCGTGTGGGAGGCTGGTCCTGTCTGAAAGTGGACCTGGCTCTTGGTGTGGGTGCTGGTGAGCTCCCAGTGCATCAGCTATAGGGGAGGGGCGTCCTTCCCCAGCCTGGTGCTGACCTAACTCCTGCGAGCTCCCAGACCCCCCTCTCTCAGCACCGGGAAGCCCCTTCTACCCTACTGTGCTGGACTGCCAGCACTGAGGCTCTGCCAGGAGCATCTCTGCTGCTAGGGTGGGGACAGAGCGAAAGGTCTGTCTTGCCTGCAGGTGTTTGAGAGAGTGACATGGATGAGAGGAACTTTGGACCTGTCCCACTGATACCTGCGTGCTCAGCATCTCCTGCTGTAGTGAGGGAGTGGGCAGCCAGTGACCTGCTCCTCCTCCTCCTTCTGTTACCAAAGATGCCAGAGGGTTCCAGCTGGTTGGGCTGTGCCTCTGCCTTGGCTTGAATCCTGTGTGGATACCAAAAACCCCAGCGTGTCTCTGGTGGAGAAGAGGCCCGGATGGCCCCTTTGTGTGTGTGTGTGTGTCACAGAGCCTGGGAGAAGGCATCTGGAAGCCCACCCAGTGCCCCATGCCCTCTCCCTGGTCCCCTGGCTGCTGTTGTGGCTGAGGCCATGCTTGGCCTCTCTTGTCTTGTGCCGCAGTCCTCTGGACCCTCCCTGGGCTGAGGATGATGCTGCCTCCTCTCTGGCGGCTCCATGCTGGTAGCTCCTTGTCCCCTTGAAGCTGGTGTCCCCCACCCTTGACCTGCTGTTATGTGGGGCGTGGCTCCCCTGTGCTCCTTCCCCGGCCGGAGTAGGCAGGGGATGGGCCAGCCCTGCCTGTCCCCATGCTGGGAAAGGGGCTCAGTGCAGCCGGTCCTTGGCCTTTCTGAAGCACAAAGTTGGCAAGGATGCCCCAATCTATGCAAGTTTCTAAGCAATAAATCTGCCCCACGGCTGCTCTGCTGCCGGGGTCTGTGCTCCCGCCTCACCATGCCACTGCTGGAGCTTTGGCTGTTGGTTTGGTTTTGTCCCAGGTTTACCTCCCTGCTCTTTCCCCCCTGCTCTGTGTGAGCAGTCTGTTACTGTGTGCCTCTGTTCCTGTGGCCCTCCAGCCCCTCTGTGTGGTTAGCGACTGAGTATATTTTTAATAAAGAAATATTTTGCAGGTGATGAGCCTGGTTTGTCCATCCCGTGGTGACCCCAGAGCTCATCCTTGGCTCTGGCTCATCTGTCCCTGGGAGCCTGCTCTGCTGGGGATGCTGCCTGGTGCTTGGACACAGCCTGGACCCCTGGGTGCTGGGTTCCCTGGGGCAGCCCCAGAGCAGGGCAGGACTGAGCCCAGCCACGGGTCTCACCCCAGCTGTGCTGCAGACAGGTGCAGCCCTGGGTGCTCCCGGCTCTGCCTGTACCTTGCCCTGATTCCTGCAGCACTGGAGGACGCTCCCTGTGTTTGCTCGGCTGCCGGTGACCGTCTGCTTGTTCCTGTTCCGAGCTGCCGGGGCAGTGAGAGGAGCAGAGCCGCGGGGGAGGGACCTTGTGGCTCTGGGGACCGGTGGGCAGCCTGGGGCTGCTTCCCAGCGGCTGCTGCGCTGCGTGCCTCAGTTTCCCTGCCTGCGAGTGGGCGCGGTGCCCTGAGGGAGGTCCCTCCGGCCCCCCGCCTCTCTGTGGGCCGGACCGGGCTAGCACCGGGCACTGGGCTGAGCCCCGTGGCCCCAGGTAGCTCCAGCTGAAGCCACTCCAGGAGCTGGTGCTCTGCACCAGGAGGTGAGTGCAGACCCCTCTGCTCCCAACCCCCAGCCTGAAGCACCCAAGACCCCCACACCCCAGGGCTGGCCGGTGGCACCTTGTCCCCACAGCCCCCACCCCAGGGGACCCCCATCCCAAAGGACTGCCACCCCGTGGACATGGGGAGCTCTGGGGCCTAGCACCGTAGAGAAGACGGGCGAGCCCAAGGTTGCCCCTGGAGCTGCGCCGGGGGGAGCTCTTGCTCTGGCTCCCTCCCGTGCTTGCCCTGCGGTCCCGCACCCAGCAGCACGGGGGGGCTCTGTGCTGGTGCCCTGTGCAGGGGAAGACTGCAGGGACCCGCGGGAGGCTCTGCCATCCTCTCCAGAGGCTGCTGCCAGCAGAGCAGCTCCTGATCGAGCCATCTCCATTACTCCGTTTGCCCCATCCTTCCCCACCTTCTTGCTCATGAACTTTCCCCGGGCTCCGATAAGGGTTTACAGCCCTGCGCCCAGGGTGAAGGTCACCAGGGAAGGCGGCTGCTCTGTCAAGGACGGGTGAGGGCTAGGTGGAGTGTGGGGTGGTCTCTCGTGGGAGCCCTCGGCTGCTCCTTGGCACAGAGCTGAGCTCTTCCAGCTCCGGATCTGTCCCTTCCCTGCTCCGGCGTCCCCCTACCAGGAAGGAGGGAGGAAGCAGAGGTTGAACTCGTCCCTGCCGCAATAATAGGATCCAGGTGTCCGCGTTTCCTGGCCCAGCCTCCGCTTCCTCGCAGCGGTGGGCAGGAGCCCGGCATCCTGCCGCCGAGCCCCGAGCCCCCGTCCCCACCGTGGGGTCCTGGGTGCCAGGGTGTCCCAGGAAGGAGCCCTCAGTGCTGTGCGTGGCTTGTCCCGTGTCCCCGAGAGCTGCCAGCCCAGCGCAGTGCCGGGGGAAGTCGGAGGGGGTCCGGGAGCAGCCAAGGTCCCAGCTGCATCCCGCTGGCCAAAGGCCACATCCTGCCCCCCGTCGCCGGTGCTTCGAGCCTTGCCTCGCGTCTGTGCCCCTGGTGCTGGGACACCCTGCGCTTCCCGGGGCCCTTCTCAGCCCCACGGGGGAGGGCACAGCCAGAGCCTCAGGGCTGCTGAGGAGCAGAGGGTGTTTGCGGAAGGGGCTGCAGCCCCCCACCCTGCTCTGCCCCAGCTGTCCCGGAGCCTCCCTGCCATGGAAGCCACCACCTCGCTGCTGGACGCCGCGGCCGTCGGGGACCTGGTGCTGCTGGACCCACTCACCGAGGAGTCCCTGCTCCACACCCTGCAGGAACGCTTTCAGCGTGGAGACATCTACGTGAGCAGTGGGCCGGGGGCCGGTGTGGGCAGTGAGGGAGGGCGGGGCGGCTGGTGTGGGCAGCAGGGTCCAGACTCTGTGAGGAGAGCCCCAGGATCTGGGCTGGGTCCGGCACCCACGCTGTTCCACTCACCTGCAGACATACATCGGGAGCGTGGTGATTTCGGTGAACCCGTACCGCTCCCTGCCCATCTACACCCCCGAGAAGGTGCAGGAGTACCACAACTGCAGCTTCTTTGCAGTGAAGCCCCACATGTGAGCACGGGGAGCTCGGCAGCCCTCCAGGGTCCCTTGGTCCCTGCATCCTGCCAAGACCTTTACCCCCTAGTGAGCCCAAGACTTCAGGGTCTGGGGGAGTCCCCTCAGGGTGGCCTCACAGCCCCAGTGGGGGCTCTTGGCTTCCCCTGAAGCCCCCAGACTCCTCTAGCCCCCTCCTAACCCCTCCTCACCCCCAGCTATGCCATCGCTGACGATGCCTACCGCTCACTGCGGGACCGAGACCAGGACCAGTGCATCCTCATCACTGGCGAGAGTGGGGCTGGCAAGACAGGTAGAGCCAGGGCTGCTGCTGGGCACCCACTGGGCTGCGAGGGGGTCATGGGATGGGTGGGCACTGCCCTGGCACCCATCATCGTGACATCCCTGTCCCCTCACTCGCAGAGGCCAGCAAGCTGGTGATGTCCTATGTGGCGGCTGTGTGCAGCAAAGGGGAGGAGGTGGACAAGGTGAAGGAGCAGCTCCTGCAGTCCAACCCTGTGCTGGAGGGTAAGCACCCCACACCTCTCCCTGGGCTCAGCACAGCCCCCCTGACCACACTGTGACACTGTCCTGCCCCCACAGCCTTTGGAAACGCCAAGACTGTCCGCAATGACAATTCGTCCCGATTTGTGAGTGACCAGAGAAGTGGGGTGGTGGAGTCACCTGGATCCTGTGGACCCTGATGGGGCTGGAGGCACCACAGGGCACGGGGATGTGGGGAGCAGAGCTGCTGCCCCCTTGCGGGGTCCCCCTGCCCTGAACCCAGCCCCATCCCTCAGGGAAAGTACATGGATGTGGAGTTCGACTTCAAGGGACAGCCCCTGGGAGGGGTCATCAGCAACTGTGAGTACCGATAGCCCATTCCTGGGTCCCACCCTGCACACCCCGGTGATGCTGACCCTGCCCACAGACCTGCTGGAGAAATCCCGGATCGTCCGGCACGTGAAGGGTGAGAGGAACTTCCACATCTTCTACCAGCTCCTGGCTGGGGGCTCAGCACAGCTGCTCCGTAGGTCCAGATCCTGAGCATGGTGGGTTGGGGGGACTGGGGGCAGAGTGGGGGGCCATAGCTGAGCCACCTCCTACCCCCCAGAGCAGCTGAAACTCCACCAGGACTGCCGGCACTATGTCTACCTCAACCGGGAGAGCTCCGTCCTGCCTGGCATGGACGATGCAGCCAACTTCCGCACCATGCAGGTACCACCATGACACCACCCCCCCACAACAGCCCGGGGCTATCCCCATCC
Source organism: Hemiprocne comata (assembly GCA_020745705.1). NCBI lineage: Eukaryota > Metazoa > Chordata > Aves > Apodiformes > Apodidae > Hemiprocne > Hemiprocne comata. The sequence goes on from CM036614.1 coordinate 258,626, forward strand.
TCCTAAGCTGCCTCTCTCCATCCTCAGGATGCCATGAGGGTCATCGGCTTCTCACCTGCTGAGGTGATGGCGCTGCTGGAGGTGACAGCTGTGGTGCTCAAGCTGGGCAACATTCAGTTGAGCAGCAGCTTCCAGGCCAGTGGGATGGAGTCCTGCAGCATCGCTGAGCTGCAGGGTAGGGACAGGGCTGGTCCAGAGTGGGCTGGGGTCCCCCTCGGCCCCCTGCTCAGCCCTGGCACCACCGCCTCCTGGCAGAGCTGCAGGAGATCTGCGAGCTGATTGGGCTGGACCCCGGCGTGCTGGAGCAGGCGCTGTGCACCCGCACTGTGAAGGCGCGGAACGAGACGGTGCTCACCAACCTCAGTGTCCCCCAGGTGAGTGGGACCATCGCCTGCCACAGGGCTGGTGCCTGGCAACCCCCGGGAGCCAGCGTGAGCCCCTCACCTCTTTCCCCAGGGCTACTACGGCCGGGACGCGCTGGCCAAGAATATTTACAGCCGCCTCTTTGACTGGCTGGTGAACCGCATCAACACCAGCATCCAGGTGAGCACCCAGTGGGACAGGCACCAGCCCCCCTACCCTGGATAGGGGCCCAGACCCCCACCCCACATGGGGCCAGGACACAGCTCAGCACTCCGCTATCCCTCCAGGTGAAGTCAGGCGAGCAGAGGAAGGTGATGGGTGTCCTGGACATCTATGGCTTCGAGATCTTCCAGGTGAGTGCAGGGCTCACCCAGCCCCATCCTGCTGCTGGGGAGGGCTGGAGGTGGTGGGTGAGACATAGGACAGGGCTGGGGGCTTGGACACAACCTGCCATGCAGGACCCTTCTCTTGCAGGACAACAGCTTTGAGCAGTTCATCATCAACTACTGCAATGAGAAGCTGCAGCAGATCTTTATCCTGATGACTCTGAAGGAGGAGCAGGAGGAATACGTCCGAGAGGTACCTTGGGGCTGCATGTGACCCCTTTGCCTGTGCCAGAGCACGGCCCCAGGGAGCCTTGGCCCACCAGGGATGGGGAAGTGCTGGAGACAGCTCCACGGCACGTCCCTCCCTCGCCCTGCTCCCTGCCAGGAGCAGATTCAATAGCAGGAAGGCAGAGAAGGATTCAGGATCCTCGTCGCCATGGCCAGACATCCGGTTCCTGCCCCACATCAGCTGGGGGGTGTACATGGGGCAGAGTCTGTGTGTCTGTCCGTCTGACCCCTCTCTGCTCCCAGGGCATCAAGTGGACCCCGGTGGAGTTTTTTGACAACACCATCATCTGCAACTTGATTGAGAACGTGAGTTGCCCCCCCAGTGCCGGTGGTCCAGTTAGGATCCCAGCTGCCCCGGCAGCAGCTTGGGCTGAGCAGAGCCTGGAGCAGCCCTGGTGCGATGGGGCAACTTGGGGTGATACTGTCCCCATGGTGCAGAGCAAGGGTGGGATCCTGGCCATGCTGGACGAGGAGTGCCTGCGGCCTGGCGTGGTCAATGAGGACACGTTCCTCACCAAGCTCAACCAGCTCTTCGCCAACCACAAGCACTATGAGAGCAGGGAGACCCAGAATGCCCAGCGCATCATGGACGCCAGCCTGCCACCACGGTGCTTCCGCATCCACCACTACGCCGGCAAGGTCTGACAGCGGCCATGGGCACCCACCAGCACCCGCAGCTGGCCCCCCCGGTCCTCTTCCCGGCTCTGCATGGGAGACGTGGGGCTGGGAATGAAGTTGGAGCCAGCAGTCCCTGGGGTGCTGACCTTGCTCCCGTGCCCAGGTCACCTACAATGTGACTGGCTTCATCGAGAAGAACAATGACCTACTCTTCCGCGACCTCTCACAGGCCATGTGGGCCGCCCGGCATGCACTGCTGCGCTCCCTCTTCCCTGAGGGAGACCCCCAGAAGGTCTCCCTCAAGCTGCCCCCAACTGCTGGCTTCCAGTTCAAGGCCTCAGTGGCCACACTGATGAAGAACCTCTACTCCAAGAACCCCAACTACATCAGGTACTGGACATGGGGGGAGCCCTTGCCCCAGCTCTGGTGCCAGCAGGACCTCCCCAACCCACCACTGCCCCCCAGGTGCATCAAGCCCAACGAGACCAAAGCAGCGATGCTCTTCACACCAGAGCTGGTGCAGGCGCAGATTCGGTACCTGGGGCTGATGGAGAATGTGCGGGTGCGGCGGGCGGGCTACGCCTTCCGACAGCTCTACGGCTCCTTCCTGGAGCGCTACAAGATGCTGAGCCGCCGGACTTGGCCTCGCTGGGCTGGCAGCGACAGGTACGGGGCTGGTCCAGCCTGAGGGCGCAGCCGGTGGCCCCCCCAGCCCAGGGGCTGCCAGGCTCTGATCAGCCTCGCCTCCCCCATGGTGCAGGGAGGGGGCCGAGGTGCTGCTGGCCGAGCTGCCATACCCCCCTGAGGAGCGGGCATTTGGCCACACCAAGATCTTCATCCGCTCACCGCGCACCGTGAGTCTGGGCATGGGGAGTGGGGTGGCAGGGGCCCTGCTGTGGGGCGGGCAGGGCCTGACCCAGAGTGGGTGCCAGCCCCATGGGTCCCTCAGCCCCACTGGTGGCCCTGAGCCCCTTCTGGGTGCTCCAGGGTGATGTTGCAGCCCCCAGAAGTGGCTCCTGGCTGGGGGTCCCTGTTCCTGGTGGCTGTCCCAGCACTCATCCTGGTTGTCCCCAGCTCTTTGACCTGGAGAGGCAGCGCCAGGAGCACGTGGCCCAGCTTGCCACCCTCATCCAGAAGATTTTCCGGGGCTGGTGGTGCCGGACCCAGTACCAGCTGATGCGCAAGAGTCAGATCATCATCTCTGCGTGGTTCCGGGGCCATACTGTGAGGAACTGGGGTGTCCCTCATGCCCAGGCAGGGCATCTCAGCTCTCCCAAGCCCCCCAGCTCACCCCACCCTCTCCCCACTGCAGCAAAAGAACAAGTACAAGCAGATGAAGCGGTCGGCTCTGCTTATCCAGGCGTATGCACGGGGCTGGAAGGTGAGGGCTGGGCACCCTAGGGCTGGTGGTGTGGGCAGTGTGGACAGGGCTGGGGGGTCTGCATTCCCCATAGTGAGACCAGACTCATCTCTTCCCCCCATCTTCCATCCTTCTCTCCTGCCTCTCTCCTGCCTCCCTCCTGCCTCTTTCCCTCTTGCTCTGTATCTGTGTTGGTCTCCCCCCACCTTGGGCTCCTGGGCTCTCACCCCCCCTGCAGTCTCGCCGGCTCCTCCGGGAGCTGAAGTCCCAGCGTCAGCATCACACGGCAGCCACCACCATCGCCGCTTACTGGAAAGGGTTCCAGGTAATGGGGCCAGCCCTGCTGCTGGGCATGCGCTGGCTGCTGCCTCTGTCCTGCTGTCCATGCCGCTGTGTCCAGGGCTGTCTGTCTGTCTGCCCATCCTGGCTCCTGCCCACCCTGTCGGGCTGGAGCAGCTGTCCTCTCTGCTGGGGCCAAACATGGATGTGGGGGAAGGGATGGGTGTCCCCCAGGGGTGGGCAGGGGGTGAGGTCCTGTGTCCTCAGGGCTAACAGCTGTCTCTCGCAGGTCCGCCGGGCGTACAGGAGATATTTCCGCTCCGGGGCCAGCGCCTGCCTGGCCAACTTCATCTACCGGCGGCTGGTGGGTGAAGCTGGGGGAGAAGGGACATGGCACCTTCCCAGCCTTCTACCCCAGGGCTTGGCCAAGGACCCTCCCAAACCCCCACTGTGTTGCTGCCCCCAGGTGCAGAAGTTCCTGGTGGGGCTAGAGAAGAACCTGCCGGTGTCGGTGATGGACCGGACCTGGCCCCCCCCCCCATACAAGTTCCTGGCCAATGCCAACCAGGAGCTGAAGAGCATCTTCTACCGCTGGAAGGTGGGAGCTGGGGAACACAGGGAGTCTGGGGGGGCTTCGGTTGGGATCTTGCATCCCTCCAGGCCAGCCCCCACCAAAGGTCTTCAGCGACACCAAATCATCCTCGGCAGTGCAAGAAGTACCGGGAGCAGCTGACACCGCAGCGCAAGGCTCTGCTGCAGGCCAAACTCTGTGCCAGCGAGCTCTTCAAGGACAAGAAGACTCTCTATTCCAAAAGGTGCTGGGGCACGGGCTGGCAGGGGGTGTGTGTAGGGGACAGCACTGACTGACAGCCTCTGTCCCCAGCCTGCAGCAGCCCTTCCAGGGTGAGTACCTGGGGCTGACACAGAACCCCAAGTACCAGAAGCTCCATGCTGTGGCCAAGGACAAGCTGGTGATGGCTGACACCGTGAGGAAGGTGAACAGAGCTAATGGCAAGGTGAGCCCTGTCCCTGTCCCCACTGCACTGGGAGGGTATGGGGCCATGCTGACCCCCTCTGCCTGCAGACGGTCCCGCGCCTGCTGCTGCTCACCACCAAGCACCTGGTCCTGGCCGAACCCAAGGCCGCCCAGCCCAAGACCGTGCTCAGCCTGGAGGACATCCGCAGCGTCTCTGTCACCCGTTTCTCTGATGGCTTCCTGGCCCTGCACCTCAAGGAGGTACCCGGGGAGGGGGGTCCTGGGGGCTCAGGGGCTCCCTGGCAGGGCTGACCCACCTCTCCTCACAGACCTCCACAGTCGGGGCCAAGGGCGACTTCTTGCTCATCAGCGACCACCTCATTGAGCTCGTCACGCGTCTGCACCAGACTCTGATGGAGGCAACAGCCCAGGCGCTGCCCCTGCACATCACCGACCAGTACGGGCGGGGCAGGGGCGGGGCCAGCGGGTGGGGCATGGTAGGGAAGGGGCGGGGATAACTGAGGCGGGGATCGGGGCAGAGCTCATGGGGCAGGGTCTGAGCTGTGGGGGCGGTGCCTGACAGGGTGGGGTTCACAGGGTGGGACATCAAGTGAAGGGTCCTGATTGGCTGCGGAAGGCAGCCCCCGAGAGGTGGGTGTAACAAAGGCATCTGATTGGGCAGGAGGTGGGCGGGGTTGCGCGTGTCCCCACTCACACCGCTTCCCCCCCCCAGGTTCTCCACCCGCTTCCAGAAGGGCGATGTGGCCGTCACCGTGGTGGAGTCGCCCAAGGCGGACGGTGCTGTCCCCGTCTGCAGGAAGCGGGGCAGCCACAAGATGGAGGTCTTGGTGCACTGAGGGGACCCTCGCCCCTCCTCCGGGACCCTCACCCACCCCCTTGTGTCATCCCCCCATCCCACTGGGTCCTTGCACCACCCAGGAATTGCTGCAAACCCATTAAAGAGATGCTCCAGTGTTGGCACCTGGGCAGTGGTGTGGTGGGTGCCCCCTGTTACAGGCAGGGTGGGGGTCGTGGTCATGCCGGAGCCCCAGGACACAGGGGTGGGGGCAGAGCCCAGCATGCTGCAAGGATGGATCCCCTCAGCTCCATCCCCCCACCCCCACCTTTCCTGCTGCCTGACTGCAGCCGGCACTCGGCTTGGCAGTGATTGGAAAGGCCCCAAATTGCAGCCACTTTTCCCATTATGGGAGCAGCTCGCTTTGCTGCAGAGGCAATTTCTGGGTGGCTGGCACGTGAGGTCCCTGGCTCCCACCTGTCTGTGCTGGCTATACCTGTCTCTTATCCCTGTCTCTCCTTGCCCAGGGTCCCCCCCCATACAGGGTGGTCCCTCCTGCATCCCCACCTCACCCAGCAGCACCCACAGCCCGCTCAGGCTGGTGCTGGAGCTGCATTTTGGGGCCAAGAGTGCAGCTGGAGCAGAGCAGGGGGACAGAGAGGTGCCACTGCTGCGGGCCAGGTCCCTCTGCCTGTTCTGTAGCCCCCAGCAGCCAGGGTCCCTACAGAGCTCCTTCAGCAGCAACCCCTCTCCCCCCACCCCCCCAGGCTGCCTTTTCTCTCCTGTGCTCATCAAGCTCTTAACGAGGTTGTTTTTTTTTCCTGTCCCCACACGTCACCTGTGGGAGCTGACAACTCCCTGTCACATCAGCATCGGCACCAGGTCCCAGGTGGGCCCCAGAGCATCGACATGGTTTGTCGTGCATGGGGGAGCACGTGTGGGCACACATGCCAGGGTGCTTGGGCAGCATGTGCATGGGGAGGACACACACACGTGTGTGTGTATGCGTGCACGGGGGCACTTGACAAGGGTGGCCGTGCCCCAGCTCTGAGGGCTCCCACGTCCCCACCACGGGTTGTGTCACATCCCAGCGCAGGGACCTTCACAGCGAGGGGCAAACACCATAAACAAGCCCAACACAGCCCCCAGCACCATGACTCTTCACGGCTGCGTCGCACTTGGCACCACACAAGTAGGTGTTATTAATTAGTTAGGCCATCTCTGGCCAGGCTCCGATTTAATTACCGTCCCTGGCGCTGCAGATGCTGCCCAGCCCCAGGCTGTGCTGCCACGTGAGCTACTGCCAGGCCAGCACGGCTGCCTGTTGATTAGGCTGAACGCGGCAGCTCACACCTGTTGGTCTGCATCTTCCTCCATCTCTCGTGCCCCTCTGCTCCCCCCGACTTTCCTCCCCATTTCCCATCCCTGAGCACCCCCAGTGCTGGCCAGGGCAAGAGCATGGAGGCAACTGGGCATATGGGGGTCAGGATGCAGGACCAAGCCCAGGCTCCCAGGAAGGGCACTGGTGCTGGTGGCCCCATCTGGGTCACAGAAGGCTCTGGGGAAAGGCAGCCCCGTGGGGCCGGACCTGGGGCTGCCAGGGCCTGTCGTGGCTGGGAGTGCTCCCCACAAGCAGGCTGGGAGCCCAGAGCAGGGGGAGATAGGCAAGGTGTGAGGTACTGAGACTGTGCGCAGGCACATGTGTGTGCACCACGTGTGCGCATGTGCAGTTGAGTCATCATATGTGAGTGCAGATAAACACGTGTGTGTGTGTGTGTGCACTGTGTGTGCACTGTGTGTGCGGTGGGAGCCCAGCAGATCCTGCTGTGGCATAAGACCTCCCAAAGCCCAGCTGCAGAGAACTGTTGGTGGCTGTGCCAGCATGGCAGGCAGGACTGCTGCCACCACGTGTGTCCCCACATGTGCCGACAGCTGCGTCGTGTTCGGGTGTGCACATCTCCCTGTGCCTGCGTGTGAGGAGGGGCTGGTGGCTGCATGGGCACGGCGCCTGTGCGCTGGCCCCCTACCATGGGGCACAGTGGGGGGGCTGGCGTGGCAGTGTGACTGCATGTGTAATGGGTGCTTGTTGGTGACACGGTGCCTGCATGGGCGTGAAGCTGCAGGGTGAGCGTGCCACCCCTCCCCCGGCCCCCATTGGCAGCTCTCCTCTCACCCACCCACGCTGTGCCATGGGCAGAGCCCCTTATTTAACTGGCACAGCAGCCAGCACCCTGGCACTTTGCTGGCAGAGCTGTCGGCACAGCCTGCGCCCACTGCCCACCACACCGCGGCCGCCAGCAGCGAGGGACCCTCAGCCCCCTGCTCCACTCCTGAGGGCTCAGCAGGTCTGTGCCCCCACGACACCCGGCCCTAGGGGCTTCCTGGGGGGCTGCTGCCTCCCGTCCTCGCCCGGTTGGGGCTGGGAGAAGGCAGAAGGGAGGAAGGGAAGTCGGTGAAGTCACTGGGGTGGGCACAGCCTGGGAGGAGAGATGGGGTTGAGATGCCACTTTAATTCAGGGAGATCTTGGGGGGGGGTGCGCGCGCTCTGGAAGCAAGTCTGGGGCTGGCATCTGTCTCTGTGTGCCTAGGTGTGTCAGGGGATACGTGTGTGCTCTTACACATGCGAACATGCAGGACTGAGTCCGAGCCCCTGTCTGTGAGACTGTGTGCCCGCACTCGGTCTCATGTGGGTGCTTGCACAGCGGGGCTGGTCTGTGACCACGGGCACGACTGGTGGCATGGCACCCCCGGGTTTGCGGTGGAGCCGTGTCCCCCAATATCCCTCGCACCCCAGCGATGCATCCCCATAACATGCACCCCGGCTCCTGTAGCGCAGTCTCCGCTGCAGCCCCCTTCCCAGGAAGCTGGCAGGGTGCTGCCCGCCAGTAACTCGCACAGGGGGGGAATTTAATGAGGCTCACCCCCTTCCTCCCCCGGGATGCGGCGCGGTTCCTCGGGCTGCACGCACGGGCAGGGGTCCAGCTGCTCCCAGCTCCCCTGGTTCCCGTGCCGCTGCTTTCCCTCCCCAGCGCTCCGCCCGCTCCCGGGCTCGTCCCGGGTTGTCCCGATCCGCCGCTGACCACTGCCCCCAGGCACCCCCCGAGAATGAAGAGCCGCCCGACACTGGCCGCACTGCTCGTCCTGGCGCTGCCGCTCGCCCTCGCCCGCCGGCCCCCCGCCCCGCCGGGCCCCGCGCCTCCCGCACAGGTAAAGCCGTCGGGGCGCCACTGGGGGGGGCCGCGGTGCGCGTACCCTGGGCCCTCCGGGACCCCCTAACACTCTCACCCGCTTCGCTTCCCGCAGGGGATGCCCATCCCGGAGCTGCTGCCCCGCAGAGCCCGCGGCAGCCCCGGGGCCGCCTACGCCGCCCTCCTGCAGCTTCTGGAGGAGGACGCAGGTGAGGGCCGAAGGGGCTGCGCGGGATGCCGGTCCAGCCCCCGCCCCAGCGGCGCCGCTCACCCGCCGCGATCTCTTCTAGGTGCCCCCGTTCCAGCCGCTCCGCAGAAGCGTAAGTCCCGCCCGGCCCCGCTGCCAGCCCCGTTGCCGGGCCTCGCGGCGCTGACGGCGGGTCTCTCCGCAGGGGACATGCACGACTTCTTCGTGGGGCTCATGGGGAAGAGGGCGGCGGGAAGGGGGAGCGGCGACCCGTCCCCCCGCTGCTCCCCAGGCCCCCCCGTGGACCCACTGCGGGCGGCCTGAGCGGCGGAGTGTCGTGGGGGCTGGTCGGGGCGCGCCCCGCGACCCCCACCCCCGAGGGCCGGCCCGGGCCGTGCCCTGTGCTCGGCCCCCGGGCGCTGCGCTGCGGTGGCAGAACCGGCAGCGGGAGCATCCCGGGAGCGTCGCCGCCCACGGACCGCGGAGCCGTCCCGGGACCCGCCGGGGCCGGAGCTGAACCGGCCCCGCACGCACTCTGCACCGACCCCCGCGTGCGACCCCCAGTCCCATGTGGGCACCTGTACACGAACCTCCAGACGTAACTGTAAACATCCCCCCGACCTGGGCGGGACACGCGCATCGACCCTCTCAGTGCCTTGGCTGCGCCGCCCGGGACAGCCCGTGGGAAGGGGCCCCTGGGGGCGTCCGCGGGGATGGTCTGGGGGAAGGGGATCGTGGGGACGGGTCCGCGGGGAGGGATCTGCGGGATGCGGGGCTGGGGACCGTCTGCTCTTGGGCAACAGCGACCTGCCCCACATCTGCTCCCCCTAATGCCGAGGTGTCCGTGTCCCCGCCCGTGTCCCGCCCCGGGGTCCTCCGTGCCTCAGGGGGGCGCTGTGTTCCCGCCGCACAGGCGGGCGGAAGCGGCGGTGGTGGCTCCGGCGGGGCCGGGGCGGGGGGCGGGTCGGCGCCTTTGTGTGAGCCGAGCCGGGATGGTGCGGGGCGCCGGGCGGGTAAGGAGCCCCGCCGGCCTTTGCCTGCCCCCGCGGGCCCCGCGCTGCTCCCCGCGACGGGTCCCGCTCCTCCCCCCCCCGCGGGCCTCCCGCGGCCCCCGCGGAGCTCCCCGGGGCCTCCCGCTGCCTCCCGGGGGTCCCCTCGGGGACCTTCCGGCGCCCCCCCCGGATTCGCCCTCACCGCGGGCCCCTCATTGCCCCTCCGTGGGTCTCCACAGCCCCCCGCTGTCCCGCGTGGCTCCTCCAGCCTCCTGGGGGTCCCTGCCTCTCTCCCCCCGTGTTGCTCCTTTTTCTCCTGGGGCAGTTCCGGGATTTCCGCCCCCCCGCGCAGGGAGGGAGCCCCTCCTGACCGCCCCCGGAGCCCCTCCTGTCCCCGCGCCCCGCGGCTTCCCGCTGCCCCTCCTCGCGTCCCCACCCGCCGTCTCTTTTCTCCCCTGTCCCCCCCAGGGCCGCCCCCCGCAGGGGTCCCCACGCTGCAGGAATTGCCCCCAGCCAGGTGTTTTCTGCGCTGTGGAGCGTTTCCCCGTCAGAGCCTTCCCTGGCCATTCTCATCCTCCTCACCCTCCCCCTGCTGCCTCCTAAGGCAGGAACAGTTCCTGTCTCCTTCTCTCGGCGTCCCGGGGCAGGAGCCAGCACAGTCCTTCCCTCCTGCAAGCTCCTGCTCTCTCTACGGGCCTCTGGGCTTGTTGTTCTGTGTCACGGGGAGAAAACGGCCGGGAATTAGGGATAGAGCTCATTGAGTAAGTTCATTGAGTCCCCGGGCAGCCTGAGAGCCGGCTGAGAGCCCGTGAGTGGGACAGGGTGACAAAGCAGGGGGACAGGCTGGAAGGACGAGCTCAGGTGGGAATTGCCGGTGCGGTGGGACAGGCTTCTAGTGGCAGCCTGGGAATGCTGCACCAACTGCTGCAAAGAGCACTGGAATGTGCTGCAGACGCTGGTGTAGCAGAGAGATCCCAGGGGAGCCAGAGAAGTTGGTGTGCCTGGGAGAATCCAGAATGAGATCCCAACTGGAAACTGACAGTTCCCGTGTGGGTAGGGGAGAAATCTGAAGCGCAGGTGGGAAGTGGTGGTGGCTGGAGGAGATGGAGCAGCACTTGGAACCTGGATCCCTGCCCTCAGGCAGGAGCATTGGAAAGGGGGGAAGTCTGTGCCACAGGCACAGCTGGGGCTCAGCTTCAGAACTGAGTGGAGCTGCAAGGCAGAGGGGCCTGGGTCCTTGTCCCCCAGAAGCAGGAACTTCAGGCTGTCGCTGGCAGAGTAAATGGTTTTTATTTTGCCTGTTCCTTTTTCCTTTGTGCATCTTCCCCTTTGCTTGCCCAGGAATCGATCTTCGAAGTTACAGGATTTTAGTCAATCTCCATCGAAGCAGCTGTGCTGCTGCCTCTCTGTTGTTCCTCAGAGAAGTGGAAGATTTGAGGTATGACTAGAATGGTGTCTCTTGGTTGTTAAGGTATTAACATTTTTCTCATTTTCCTCTCTCTAGAGCCCCTTGCCCTGCCAGTTCCTGGATGCCAAGCACCTCCTGCTCACACAGCTGATGAATGTGTGAAGAAACAGCTGACCAGGAGAGGGACTTGTAAGCAGCTGCTAAGATGGGCATGAGGATCAAGTTGCACAGCACCAATCACCCCAACAACCTGCTGAAGGAGCTCAACAAGTGCAGACTCTCCGAGACCATGTGTGATGTCACCATCCTGGTGGGCTCCCGCTCCTTCGCTGCTCACAAGGCCGTTCTGGCCTGCGCCGCCGGGTACTTCCAGAACCTCTTTCTGAACACAGGGCTGGACACTGCCAGGACCTACGTTGTGGATTTCATCACACCAGCCAACTTCGAGAAGATCCTCAGCTTTGTGTACACCTCAGAGCTCTTCACAGACCTCATCAATGTGGGTGTCATCTACGAGGTGGCAGAGCGGCTGGGGATGGAAGACCTGCTGCAGGCCTGCCACTCCACCTTCCCCGACCTGGAGAGCTCAGCCATCACCAAGCAGCCCTCCCTGGCTGCCAGCGAAGGCCGGTCGGGTCCTCTGAGCAGCACCTCCTCAGAGCAGAGCCATTCTTTGGGTGAGGTCCGCAGTGGTGGGGAGCACTTTGGCCCCGAACGGAATTACATCCTGCATGGGGAGGTGGCAGGCAGCTACAAAGAGGACGACAGGAATACGGTGAGTGAAGCCAGTCAGGCTCTTTCCCTGATGCACCCGCAGCAGCCTCCCAAAGCAGAGCAGGATCCGGATCAAGGGCAGTTTGCTCCTGCCACGGGCATGGCCGCCCAGCCCAGCCTGGGTGGGGTGAACATCGTGGTTCAAACCAGCACTAGCTCCTGCCAGCAGTACAAGGTCCAGAGCAATGGTGACTATGGCAAGGGTGGCTTCTTTACCCCTGATCCTTCCTTGGATGTCTCCACGGGGAGCAACTCCTGTCCCAGTAACAGCGACCAGTCCAAAGAGCAAGGCTTTGGGCAGATGGATGAACTTCAGCTGGAGGATCTGGGTGAGGACGAGCTGCATTTTGAAGATGCCAGTGAGGAGCTGGGCCCATCAGAGGAGGTTATTGAGCTGAGTGATGACAGTGAGGAGGAGCTGGCCTTTGAGAATGACAGCCGGGATAGCAAAGCCATGCCCTGCCAGGTGTGCAAGAAGGTCCTGGAGCCCAACATCCAGTTGATCCGCCAGCATGCCAGGGATCACGTGGATCTGCTCACCGGGAACTGCAAGGTGTGTGAAACCCACTTCCAGGACCGGAACTCCCGGGTCACTCATGTTTTGTCCCACATCGGCATCTTTCTATTCTCCTGTGACATGTGCGAGACCAAGTTCTTCACGCAGTGGCAGCTGACCCTCCACCGGCGGGAAGGGGTCTTTGACAACAACATCATTGTCCACCCCAGTGACCCACTGCCTGGCAAGGTCACGGTCCTTGGCGGGGGGCCTGGCTCCGAGCTGGCCTGCGCTGCCTGCGGGAAGCCTCTGGCCAAGGATTTCCACACGGTCCGCAGCCACATCCTAGACCATGTGAACTTGAAGAGCCAGATGTGCTCCGTGTGTGACCAGAGGCACCTCAGCCTCTGCAGCCTGATGTGGCACACCCTGTCCCACCTGGGCATCTCAGTCTTCTCCTGCTCTGTTTGTGCCAACAGCTTCGTGGATCGGCACCTCCTGGAGAAGCACTTGGCCGTTCACCAGAACGTGGAGGAGGCTCTTTTCCGCTGCCACTTCTGTGGCCAGAGCTTCAAGCTGGAAGCGGCCTATCGTTACCACGTCAGCCAGCACAAGTGCGGGGCGAGCCTGGACATCCGACCCAGCTTTGGAGACCGGCTCCATCCGCAGGGCCTGCAGAAGAGAAAGCTGCCAGAGGAGTTCCTGAGTGAAGACTTGGGGCTGCAAACCCAGCCAGGCAACAGCAAGTACAGCTGCAAGGTCTGTGGGAAGAGGTTTGCCCACACCAGCGAGTTCAACTACCACCGGCGGATCCACACTGGGGAGAAGCCCTACCAGTGCAAGGTGTGCCACAAGTTCTTCCGCGGCCGCTCCACCATCAAGTGCCACCTGCGGACACACTCGGGAGCCCTCATGTACCGCTGCACCGTCTGCGGGCACTACAGCTCCACGCTCAACCTGATGAGCAAGCACATCGGGGTGCACAAGGGCAGCCTGCCCCCAGACTTCACTATCGAGCAGACTTTCATGTACATCATCCATTCAAAAGATGCGGAGAAGAACACGGACAGTTGATAGGGTGAGGCAGGGCAGGGCCAGCAAAGGAGCAAAAACTAACTACAGAAGCTGTGGAAAGAACGTCATTTATTTTATTTAATGGTCAGGCATCATGGAGGCAATCCTCCTTTTCTATTTTTTTTTACTTTTATTTTTGGCCTTGCTAGGGCTTTGTAGATTGGTGGCATTGTACAAGTTAACAGCACGTAAACTACATCACTGTTTCCAAGAAGTCTGTTGTGTTTACTTACCTCTGGTCCTGTTAGAGGCCATCTAGTTTTGTGTTTTTAGCCTTTCTCACTAGGTTTTGAATCTAGATTTCTATTTTTTTTTAAGCTTTTAGCCCAATTGACTAGGCTAACCCTCAGTTTGAACTTGTCCACAAACTGATGCTGCTAAGATGTTTCACACCTGACCTCAGTAGAGAGGGATGGAGCCAGAGCAGGATGGTGCTGGACTCGAAGAGAAAAAAAAAACAACAAAAAAAAAAGGAAAAAGAAGACTCGTTCTGGGCATCACTGGGGTTCTGCTGCTATTGCAAGGAGATGAGCAAAGTCCGTGTCACAGAGGCAGCCCTGAGGCTGCTCCCTCGGAGGGGAGAGGAGCGAGCAGTGCGTGCCTGTCAGAAGGGATCTGGGCAGAGGCGTGGGGGGTGCCTGGTGCTACCGGGACTGGGACACGCCACTCGCTCCTGCTCCACATCCTGGAGGTGGTGGAGGGACGGCACTGCTCCCAGGAGACGGAGGAGGAGGGCAGGTGAGCAGAGGGATCCCTGGAGGAGTCACTGGACTGGAGCAGGCAGGGAATGTGTCATGGGGCCAGCTGCTCCTGGGAGAGGTGATGGCACGGGCACACCGGGAGCATGCCAGCATCTCCTTGGCTCCTCTGCCGACGGAGCCGTGTGTGTTGTGCTCTGCCCGTGTGGTGCATCCCAGGACTGGAAGTGCTGGATGCCAGAGAGCAGCGGCGCTGCAGCTGCGTGGATCCCAGCAGACCAGAGGCGGTGAAGCTGTTGCCTTAACCCCCAGGAAGGTACTTCGTGAAGGACTCTTCTCTCTGCTGAAGGGTCAGTCCCCTCCTGTGGCTGCCACTGCGGATCACCGCATCCTGGCCACGTCTCACGGCAAACGTGTGTCGCAGGATGTTGTTGGTGCTGTATCTGTTCATTCATCTTGTCTGGAATTGTGCTGTGCCCTCAGCAGGCACCGGGAGTGGCAGTGGTCTTGGCCGGCAAGAGCCTCTGCTCAGCCTCCCTGGGACATGTTTCAGGTGCAGGCTGGGGGTTCCTCTGGGTGGGGGGGTCTCCCGGCTGTGCTGGCGAGGTCAGTGTTTACACTGGGAAGGGTGGGGATCGGCTTTTTCCCATGTTGTCCTGCTGTGGGGCCGAGGTGGAGAGGAACAAATATTTCTGATGCCGCAGCGTGATTATGGCTGCCCTTGGGTAACTCGTTCTACCTCACAAACAGGAAGTGCTCGGGGCTTTCAAGCAACAGTCATGAATTGGCTCCTGTGCTTCTGAAAAGATAATGCTGATAGGAAACAAAACTCGTGATTTGCAAACCTTGTAAACTCATCCCACTTTCCCCTCCTCTCGAAAGCACAGCCTGTGGCAGAGGAGCGGCGCGGGCGGGACGCATGGTTGGTGAGATGGGAATTCCTGGGGGTTGCTCCCCCTGCGCTGCTGTGGCCTTGGGCAAGTCACTTCACCTCTTTGCCTCAGTTTCCTCGTCTGTAAAATGAGGGTGGTGGCACTTGTGGCACCTACCTACCTCCCAGGAGTGCGGCGAAGGTTGCTGCTCATACCTGCCAGGCGTGGTGAGCACATCCCAGGGGAGCGGCAGCCTCCATCCTCTCCTGTACCAGTTCCTCAACCTGGTGGGGTCATCCCTGTTGCAGGGAGGAGGAAGAGACAGAGGCTGTTGGGAGTTTGCGTCCTTTTCCTAATATTGTGTAATATTGGCTGTGTTTGGGGCCAGCTGACATGGCCCGAGGAGGTGTTCAGCTGGATTTGTCCTGGTTTCAGTGCCTGGAACCTGTTTGCAGAGGAGGAGGGGTACCAACGCTGATCCTGGGCTGACCGGGCTGTGCTGCGTCTGCTGCCAGAGCTCTGGTGTCCACACTTTGGTCTTGTGGTGCTATTTGGTTGCCGGGGTGCAGGTGATGATCTCCAGCTGGTCTGAGGAGCCACGTTCAGCCTGGTGTTAAGTTTAAAAAAATCTCTCCTTTTGAGAAGGCACTCGGTGGGGCAGCACTTCGCTGGGGGCTCCTCCAAGCTCCCCAGGTTACACGGTTCTTTTCCTTGTCCTGATGGTGGCAAGATGGGCTGGTGAGAACGGATGTGACCTGCTCTGCTCTGGAGCTATGAAGGATGTGAGGGAACAGACAAGGCTTGGGAGAGCCGAGTCCTTGCAACCTCAAGACCCTCCTAAAATGTCCCAGGAGCTGTGATTAGCTTTTGGATGGGTTGGGGCGCTGCCACACAGGAGTGTCTGCAGCCCTGTATCTCGCTAAGCTGTGAAGCAAAAGCCTTTTGTGCACATAAACCAAAAAGTGAAGCTTTTACACTGCAATGGTGATGGGCAAGACAAGCCCACCCTTCTGGACCCAGGGTCGGGAAGGCAAAAGCCCACCCTGTTTTCTACCAGAGGTGTCAGTGTGAGGACTGGGTCAGCACTTGGTCCCTGGCATTTCTGTCTTGGATTCTTTTCTGTGTTATAACAAATTATTCCCACATGGAACATCCTGAGATCAGCAGTGAGTCCTGACTGTGGAGGGGATGGAGGAGTGGATCTGGACCTGTAGAGCTCCCATGCTGCTCCTTCTCAGAGGGGTTTTCCCAAGAGGGGTCAGAGACCTGCGCTGCCCCCCCAGCAGCGTCCTGGGCCTCTCCAGGCCAGCGGTCAGTGTCAGGGCTCTGTTGTCCCCATCCCCTCGGCAGCCTGGGTGTTCCCAAGTCTGGCCAGCCTGGCTGGCAGCTCCAGGTTTCTGCTGAAAGCCATGCGGATGGAGCCATGGGGCTCATCCTGAGTCCCCACAGAGGAGCCGTTGCTCCAGCCTGGCTGCATCATGGTGGAGGCACCGGTGACAGCCGGAGCCGAGCGTGTGCTGGGGCTGCAGCCGCGCGTGGCTCCACGGCAGGGGCCAAGCACCGTTGGCAGTGCCGGGGGAGCTGGGTCGGATCCCAGCACCTGGCTCCATCCCTCGCTCGCCTCCTGGCCTCCCTTCCCCTCCCTCAGTGTGGGGACATTTACCTACCTCACCGGGGCGGCCGTGAGGTTCAACTCGTGTTTGCAAAGTGTGCCGGGGCCCGTGGGGTGCGGAGGGGGATCACTTCCCCACAGGCGGTGCCGGTGGTGTCAGGAGAGCAGCCAGATCACGGCTTCTCGTGGAAGCCCTGGCACAACCCCCCTCACGACAGCAGCACCTCGAGACCACTCTGACCCCAGCTGCGAAATCACAAAGTTTAGTTTTGTTCTCCCCTTTCTCAAAGGATCCAGGTCTCTCATCAGAATAATGAAGCAGAAGAAAGAAAAAGAGTTGAATTGCTGTCTAACCTTTTTGTTAAGTTAATAGTAGGTACTGACCTCCTGATATTTAAGTGTTTACTATCTATTTGCTGTAAAGTTTTGTATATTTTGTAAACTTCCCCCCCAAATAGTAGATGTCTAAAATTGTTGTACATCAGGTTCTTTTATACTCCATTGTTCAGCACAAAGTGTGTTTTTTATTTAGAATAATAAAATGGAAAATGTTGACCTCTTGTTCCTTGCTTCTTTGTAAAACCTGTTCTTTCACTGTGTAGATTGTCACTGCTTTCTGTCCAGTACTTGCTTTTCTCCAGCAGCAAAACTCCCCTCGGGGCTGGAACCTGCACCCGAGGGCCTGCCCCTTGCTCATTGCTGGAACTGCTCAGGCAGAGCTTCCCTGGGGGAGCAGGACTGGCCCCTGTCACCAGCTTGTGACCTGCCACGGGCACTGGAGGTTGGTGCTGGCAGGTGGTCTGGGGGTCTACAGCCAGCGAAGGAGCCTATGGTCAGGCCAGTTATCCAAGGGCCGGTGAAGGTATTAAAGGGAAACTGAGGGACCAGCTAAAGGGTGTGCCGGGCTTCCAGCCCAGGTCACTGTGTGGGGTGAATGAGGGTTTATTTGAGGCTGCTCTGGCCCTGAGATCTGTGGACAAAGATGCAGAAGCATTAGTAAAGTTAAAAAAACACAAGTTTAATAGGTCAGATACCAAGATTTACATGTTTAAGTAACTTGAAATTTAATATCTTCTTG
Organism: Hemiprocne comata; assembly: GCA_020745705.1. Taxonomy (NCBI): domain Eukaryota; kingdom Metazoa; phylum Chordata; class Aves; order Apodiformes; family Apodidae; genus Hemiprocne; species Hemiprocne comata. Next base: position 276,011 of record CM036614.1, read on the forward strand.
TCATGGTTATGTCACACCTCAAGTGTCTTGTTACTGTGCACTTATCTTCCATATCTTCATTGACAATGGCAGATTTTTAACAGGAAGCCTCAGGGAAGCCTCAGGATCATGGGTCGTGTCAGTGTGAAGATGCGTTCACCTTCACCAGCCAGGTTGGGGCTGCTCGGGTTCACTGCACGTTGTGCCCAGGAGGGAGGTGGTGAGGTCCTGTGTCAGTGTGGATCCTGGATGACACAAGACTGGCTTCTTCCTTGGCTGCAGAACAAACTACTTCTGTGTAAGTGGCAGATTTGGCTTTTTCTCCCAACACTGGTGTCCCCTGGCAGTCAGGGGGAATGTCTCTGTGCACAAGGAGCCCAGAGGTGTTCCGTGTTTACCCATCTCAGGACGCGGCAGCATGTTCCCAGCCCAGCCTTGGTGACCCCATGTCCCAGTTCATCCCGGTCCTGGGCTCCTCGGCAGCCGGGACATCCTGCTCCCCCACCACTCTGTGCTGCCAGCATCCTGTCCCCAGATTTGCTTTGCTTTGCTTTTTTAAATATGTGTTTCTTGAGCAGCTCAAGGCCTTTAGTAGATTTATGGACTCCCTTCCAGCAACTGTCACTCTTTCACCTTCCCCTCCTGAGGACTTGACCCATAGCACATGACTGAGCAGAATCCAGGCAGGGATGAACTTTCTCCAGATGCTCCGGTTGCTTGGGCAGCCGAATGCCCGGCCATGCTCCAGTGCTGAGGGTTTCTGCACATTTGCATTCTCAGGGGAATGCTTCAGTGCAACTTTGATTGCAAGGTAGCTCATGTCAAGGCTGCTGGAGCAGCACAGAGACCTGTGAGGAGATGCTCTACAGGGGACTGGGGTGGGTCTTCAGTTGCAAACACAAACTGGGAACCCCACCTCTGCTGCTGCCAGTTGCGTTTGGAAGCAGCCCTGCCCAGTCTAACCCATTTACTGCTGGATTGGCAAAATGGCTCTCAGCGAGTTGCTGCTCTCGAGTTGTTCCTCCCCTCATCACTGCTCAGGTCTGTTTGGCTCAGCCCCTTGGGGACACGTTGCCTTCATGTCAGTAAAATCAGGCTTGTGGCTGTTTGCTGGGCACAGGGAGGAGCAGGTCATGTGTCCAAGGGGTGAATTCCCTCTGTCCCGCGCAGGATGGCATCATGGGCAGTGCTCACCAGACACCTCTGCAGCAGTGGGTCTTGGGGGGGGTGTGCAGGGAGGATCATGGGCTGCAGAAAATGGTGAAGGGAAAAGATGGTGTGCCCCAGCCCCACGGCTTGGGGAGAGAGGGGGTCAGGTCCAGGGACTGGGTTTGTGTCAGGTTTCCAAGCAGAGGGAGTAATGCACTTTACTATGGCAAGTGTTTCTTTTGAAAAACAGGAAATATTTCTTTTTTGGGTTAAATAGATCCGCTAGAGCAGCATATCAGAGGCAAGCTGTCTGTAGCTCCCCGCACCACCATGGTTCACGTTTGGCTCTGCCTTCAGAGCACAGGGGTGGCCAGCCAAAAGCTGTTTAAAAGCAAAGTGTCTGCTTATCACCAGGGAAAATGGTCTTCCTGACCTCGAGGAGCTGCTCCTGCCAACCACTTGCCAGTGATGAGTGGGAGAGTCTGATCTCCCTTAATTGGGAGGGTTGTCCTTCGTGATGACTATGGAGTGCTGCGTGGTGGAGGAGGAATTGTCTGCACCTCTCTGGCTGCCTTGGTCTTTGGGGATGTACTTAACCACAGCACAGATGAGTTTGCTGCGGAAGTTTTTGCTCAGGAAGTTGTAGAGGATTGGGTTAATCACGCAGTGGAGCAGGGTGAAGCAGTCTATGATGTCGTAGAAGAAGTAGAGGAAGTGGGCGAAGGTGCAGTGGAGGATGATGTGGTTGCCATCGAGGGTGAGCAGTGTGAGCATGATGTGGAAGGGCAGCCAGCTGATGAGGAACACCACGATGTAGGCATAGATGAGCTGACAGTGCTTCCTGCTCTCCGGCTTGGTGCGCTTGATGAACCTGGCCGTCAGGACATTGAAAATGGCGATGATGGGGAAAGGGATGAGGAACCCAATGGTCGTGGTGGCCAAGCTGACTGCCAGCGCCCACTCATCATAGGTCTCAAAGGGGGCCACGAAGATGCAGATGGGCTCTCCAGTGTTGACCAGTTGAATGTGAGCAACCTCCAGGAACGAGATCGCTGCTGCCAAGACCCAGCTGCAGACACAGATGATGCGGCGTGCGCGGTGCTGGTGCTTGCGCCAGAAGAGGGAGGAGCTGGTCAGGGACACATAGCGATCCACACTCAGGCAAGTGAGGAAGAAGATGCTGGCATACATGTTGGCAAAGTAGAAGTAGTGTGTGAAACGGCAGAGGAAGCTGCCCCAGAGCCAGGTGTAATCCAGCGTTACCTCCAGCATCCAGATGGGCAGCGAGAGCAGCACTCCGAGGTCAGCAACAGCCATGTTGATGATGTAGAGGTTGACCAAGCTCTTGTTGGCTCGTGTCTGCCAGTTGACCCAGATGACAAGTAAGTTCTCCACCAAGCCTACCACGAAGATGACCAGGTAAAGGATAAAGAGGATCACCCGCTTGATGTTCTCATCCAGGCTGAACTCACAGAAGGTGTAGGTGTAGTTCAGGAGGTGGAACAGCTCAGACCAGTTGTGGTAGTCCCCGTACTCATTCAGGAGTGTGTGTGTCTCTGGGGGGGCAGTGGTCATCTCAGCCATCCTGGTAGCTGTAAGGAGAGGGAAATCACTGAGCTGTGGCTCAGCAGCTGCACCAAGCAGAACAGCCTGGAAATACAAAGAAACAGCCGAGCACCCCTGTCCCCCATGCGCACCCAGGGTGTGTGGTCACCTCCCCAGCCCAGCTGGCTGCCCCTGCTCTGCACGGCGTGCCGCTGTGTGGCTGGAGTCATCAGCACTTCCAAGTAGGTGACAAAATTATAAACTTAAGGGAAATGCAGTTGACCTTAACATCCTTTGATTGCCGCAAGTGTGAGAGCTCTGATCCCAGCACAGCTGCATCCGCATGGTGAAGATGCCACGGACTCAGTCCAGCTTCGTGCCGCTGGAAGAGCTGGCGAAACCAGCTGTTTCCCTGAGAAAGCTGGAGCAGTGTGCCGTGTCACAGGGTATTTCCACAGCTCTTGGAGCCCAGCGAGCTGGGAAACGCCACAGACAGGTGTTCATCCCCCACAAGAGCATCAGCCCTGCAGCAGACAGCTGTCACCCACCCACTCCCCAAACCACGGTGGAGAGGAGGGCGAGCCCACGGGGCTGGACCCCCTGTCCCTGAGGCTCATGGATCTCCCACCCTCGCCAAGCTGCAGGTACTGAAAGTGGGTGGGAGAGGGGACAGAGGGACATGGGTGGTGGGGACGGCGCTGGCTCACCGGCAGCAGAGCCAAGGGCTGGGCGAGGGTCTGCTTGTGGAGCGCGGCGATCCTCTCGGCTCGGTGGCTCAGGCACCTCTGGCAGAGCTGCAGCAGTGGTGTGGATCTTGGGGTGGGCTTGTTGGCTGCTTGCCAGCAGGAAATGACCATCGTGGTCTGACATCCTGAGACAGCCCAGTGCAGGGGACATTTGACTCGATTTCCAGCCCTGGGGCTTGGCTCCCATTTGATTTTGCCACAGGGCTGGGGACAGGTGCAGGGAGGCCCCGGGCAGGTGTCCATGTGGGAGCCTGGGGATGGAGTGAGGGTCCCCGGGGCTACCCCAGCAGCCCCCTCCACCGTCACCCCTGCGAGACCCGGCTCCTGCGGCCCTTCTGGTCCCAGGGGCTGGGCCCTGCCCGGTCCCCCTGCGGCTACAGGCAGGAGGGGAAAATGTGTCTTCTGGAATGGGCCCAGCTGAGCCAGGTCCTGCCCTAGGAGTCCCAAAGGGCTGGGGTGGGTTCACGAGAATGTGCCACCGACTCCTTGATGCCCAGCGATGCCGGTGCCAGCTCAGGGCTCTCTTTGGGAGGAAAAGGGCTGAAAGCTGAAGGTCTCTGCTAGCTCAGCGCTGCCCGTTGCTCCGAGCTGTTGCAGGGGCTGGTGGCAGATGGCTATTGACACAGAAACACCTCTGGCTGGGCAGCAATTAATCATCAAGCTGTGACTGCCTGGCAGTCTTGCAGAGGAAGGGAGTGGGCTTGAGCCTTGCCCTGGTGCTGGGGAGGGGGCTGATAGGCAGAAAATTTTGCATCAAGCTGCAAGTCCAGCAAAACAATTGCAGGAAATCTCCTTTTCAAGTGCAGACAAGACTTTGTGATCAACAATCGGCTCGGAAGGAAGGCATGGCCGGAGCAGGGAAGCACAAGGGCACTGATAAGTCGGGTCTGACAACAACAATCCCGGTGACCCCGTGCGCAGGTACCTGGTCCCAGCTGCAAACAGGAATTTGGCGGCTTCATGCTTGCGACAGGGCACGTTTCAGCTCAGCTGTGGGACGGGGCCACGGGGGATTGAAGGGCTGCTCTGCTGCCCCATGGGCTGGGAGGGGGCACAGGAATGCCATTTGGTTTCCAGGGAAAAGGTTAGGAAATTTCCACACTGAACTCTCAGATCGAGAATGGCCTGGGTGCTGCAAACCTTTGCTGTTGTGGGTGTTGAGGGCCAGAAGCTGGGAGCATTTCCAAGCCAGCCAAGCCACAGGGAGCAGGGCAGGCAGCTCAGCCCCTTCTCCTCATCCCTGTCCCAATGTTTTGGAGCACCCAGAGGCTCTCAGCACCGAAATGTGTGCCCGGGAGGCCCCAGCCACCCTGAGGGTCTGGGTCTCCCTTTTGTATGGAGGTAAGTGGGAAAAGGATATCTCTTCACTGGAAGGTGGCCACTTCAATCCAAGTGGATCTTGTGGAGCTCAGCAGATCAGGGGATGGACAGACAGAGAAGAGGAAAGGTTGATGATGGCCCCCCCTGGCCTGGCTGTTCCCTCTTCCACCTCAGTGCTTTGCTCCGGGGTAAAATATGGGTCCCAGGTCCCTCTGCCAGCCTGGTGCCACCGATGGAGGGAAAACACAGACCCGGAGACAGGTGGGCTGCAGGCAGCACTGGGGACCTACCACTCTCCTGCCTGTCCCGGGATGCTGCCGGAGGGATGCGGGTGCAGGAGTCCCTGGGCGGGTGCAGCTGAGGCTGCAGTGTCACCTCTGGCAGCTCAGTGAGAGGCAGCCCAGTCCTTGGGGACACACAGGCCTGGAACGTGATGTGTGGGGGCTTCTGGGAATATCTGACTGGTTTGCTAAGCCGAGTAAAGCATTTAGGAAAGCTTTCTTGGCTGGGGAAATGGCTCAGCAAGCTGCAACGCCGCTTGCACAAGGGCCATGTGTGCTGTCTCCCACCCTGCTGTGGCTCCTCATCCCCCTGAGCTCCATTGCAGCCTGAGGGTCTCTCAGTCTTGTGTGTTGCTGGTGGGAGTGGGATGTGCCTGGGGACAGGCTGGTGGGGGCCCCTCCAGCCTCCTGGCCGGCCATGCTGAGCAGGGCAGCCTGCACCGGGGCCGGGTGGTCCTTAGACACCTCCGAGGCTGGGGCTCACCGGGCAGCCCCTTGCTTTGTACCAGCTTTATTGAGCATGTTAACGGGGGGGTGCCCCGGGACACTGTCCGCACCCCCGGCCCGGTGGCTGTCCCCAGGGACATGCCGGCCTCCCCTGGGCCGGGGTGGGCAGAAAGAGGCTGATGGCAGCGTCGGTCAGCCAGGCTGGGCAGTAGCTGAGTGGCAGGAAGAGAAGCCGGGCATCCCAGCCGGCCACATACCAGCTGCGGGGACATCGGGACAGCAGCACACACGACATGGTGCTGGTGACATGGGACAGGTGGCAGCTGCCCAGACGGTGCAGCAGGACGCTGCTCTTGGTGTCTAGGGGGGCAAAGGGGGGATGAGCCCAGCCCGGCACACCAGGGGTCACCGGGCAGTGCTGGGGCCACACGGGGATGTACTCACAGGTCTGCTGGGCATTGGGCAGAGCCGGGCTGGATTGCAGCAGTACCTGCAGAAAGTTTTGCGTCTCAATTACAGATCCTCGTGCCTGGAGCTCTGCTTCAGCCTGTAATGGCTGTTTGTGTTGGCAGGATGGGTCCAGCTGCCCGAGAAGCTGGATTTGGCTGAGCTCTGCAGGCATGGTCAGCAGCGCAGCCCCAGGCCTCTCCTCCTAGCTGCACTCACTCACCCAGCTCTGCTCCCGTGGGGGCAGCAGCTTCATCCCCTGCCTGGGAAATCTGCCCAGGTTTGTGCTGAGTCTGGGTTTTATTCCGTGTTAACTTCTGGAGCGCCAGGTCAGGTGAGCAAAGCTCTCGCAGCCCATGTGGGCTGGACCCTGCATGGAGCAGAACAGCTCAACACCTCGGGAGCTCCAGCAGCACAGCACGGTGCTGCACGGCACAGCACAACCTCACTGCCACAGCCCCAGCCAAGGCTGAAACCAAGTCCTGCCAGGTGGGGAGAAGGAGTTGTCTTTATTCAGAAGAACCCATCTGCTAGCAAAGGACAGCAGGGAGAGACCTACATAGAGGTAGGAATTTGGGAACCCATTGGCACAGCCTTGGGCAACACTGGTCCCACCCAGCGCTGCTGCTGGCTGCCCACCCCGCGGCCCTGCCTCAGGCATTCTGGGCAGGTTTGGGGTAGGACCAGCCTAACACAATATCCACAAGGGCTGAGGGCAGGTAGCTGAGGGGCAGGTAGAGCAGCTTGGCGTCCCAGCCTGCCGAGTAGCGGGTGCGTGGGAAGCGGCTGGTCAGCGCGTGCTCCATGCAGTCTGTCACCAGCCGCAGGTTGGAGTTGCATCTGCTCTGCATCTTCCTTAGGGACACCAAAACTGTTGAGGCAGAAAGCGCCGGTCAGGCTGTCAGGCTCACACCCTCGAGCTGAACACAGCGAAACAGCTTGGGTGTGGGTGGCGGAGGCAGTGGGACACCCCGTGGCCCTGGGGATGTGCCTTGTGTCAGGAGAGAAGCAGCACTGCTTAACCTGCAGGTGTGCACTTACACTCCTTCAGGTAACTCTCCCCATAACTTGCTCTGGTTTCCTCTGGGAGCTTCTTCCAGATGGCCAGAAAATTCTTCTCCAGGTTCTCGATGCTGGTGATCTCTGTCTTGAAGTAGCCTGGCTCGATCATGCAGACCTTCACCCCAAAGTGGCGCATCTCAATCCTGGAAGGGATTGAACCCATGGGATGCAGAAGCAGCACCTGAGTGTGTCCCCAGCACCAGCTCTGGCACAGGATGCATGGCAGTCTCGTGCCAGAGGTACAGTGGGGAGCCAGACCAGCCCTGCAGGATCCGCACCAGCCCTGCACGTGTCCGAGGCATCGGGTGAGCAAACATCTGCAGAATCTGGGTGGGACTGGGACAAAGCAAATCTCGGGACCACGGGGACATTGCCCGCAGGACCCAACATGGGGGCAAGGTTCAGGCAGGGAGGCCCCGTGCTGGGGCAGGTGGTGCCAGCCAGCATGGCCAGAGCCTCCCTGCCTCTGGGAAGCCCCCAGGCAGGGAATTAAACCAAAGCTCTGCCAAGGACTTTCCGTTCCCTCACCCAGGGCTGCCTCTTGGCTGAAAGCAGAGCAGGGGCTGCCAGGGCAGGCGAGGGCCCTTGGGCAGGGGATTGCTCCTGCAGGACCCAAGTCCCAGAGCTCTGGCACAAGGTGTCCCAACATCTGCTCCATGTGGGAAGCCTCCCCACAGCCCCACTGCTCATCCCTTGGCAGTGGCTACAACCAACTGCCAGCGCTCGCTGAGGCTGCACAAAGGAGGGTCGGACAGACAAAAGCTCTGCTCAACAAAGCCCATAAAAAACAAACTGGGAAGTGGGGAATGGTGTCTGCCATGTTGGACTTACCGGAGACTGTCGGAGAAGGCCTCCACACCATATTTGGAGATGCAGTAACCCCCTCCAAAAAAGGAGACCCGGCCCATCACACTGGCCACATTGACCACCCGGCCCTGTGCCTGCTTCACCAGGGGCAGGAGGCTCACTGTCACCTCAATAAGACCAACCAGGTTGACATCCAGCACCTTGACAAAGTCATCCTTGGTCAGCCACTCGTTGGGGGCCGTGGGGATGGCGATCCCTGCATTATTCACCAGGCCCCAGAGCCCTGGGGAGAGGAGATGGGATCACCAGGGCTGCTCCCCTGCCCACAGCCCCACGCTGGCACGAGCTGTGCCGACACCGTTGGGCACGGTGACAGGAAGGCTGGCACGGGTGATGATGGGGACAGCAATAGGTCGCCTGCCCCATCCTACCTCGGTCGCCCACGCACTCCCGGACCCAGGCAGTGGCGGTGGCGATGCTCTGGCTGGAAGTGACGTCCAGCAGGACTGTCTGCAGCCGCGGCGAGGTGGCCGCCCGCAGCCGCGCGGCCCCTAGGTTGGTCAGGCAGGCGGCCAGCACCCGCAGCCCCCGCGCGTCTAGCTGCCGGGCCAGCAGGTTCCCGAAGCCGCTGTCGCAGCCCGTGATCAGCACGTACTTCTCCGAGAGCTTCGGCACCGTCTGCCGCTCCCGGTGCCAGCGCCGCAGAAGGAACAGCCCCGCCAGCACCGTCGCCAGATACAGCCACATCCTCGGCACTAGGACCGGGACCGGTAACGCCACGGCTGAGTGTCTCCGGCCCGACCTTGGCCCTGCCCTGCCCTAACTAATGATTAACTAGCGCTGCCGCGGGCTCCGAAGCTTCTCCTTGGCAAGGACCGCAGAATCAGCGGAGCCGCTCGGTACAGTCAGTCTGCGGGGTCGGCTACACCCCCCGGCCCACCCGTTCCACCTCCCCGCCCCGGGTCGCCCACAGCGGCCTCGCTCCAGCCCGTCCCGGGGCTTCGCTCTGGCAGCGGCCGGGTTGGGTCCGATAACCGGGGAATCGTGAACCCGTAGCGGGACAGCGCCCGGGGTGGTCCCGCACCCCTGCGCTGCCGTCCTGGGATCCCCGGATCCCCGTGAAGCAGTCACCCTCAGCCCCACCGGTCTTTTGCGCCCCCCCGTGTCCCGAACCACGCCCGGCTCCGGCCCCGCTTCAGGGGCCGGACTATAGCTCCCGGCGGCCCTCGGGGTCCCGCCCCGCCGCTTCCCGCCGCTTCTCGCCGCCTCCACTCGCCATGGCGCCGTTCGAGCCGTCGGCGCTGCCCGAGCTGCTCCCGGTCTTCTACCGGCGGCTCTTCCCGCACGGCGTCTATGGCCGCTGGCTCGGCTACGGCGGCGGTGAGCGGGAGGGCGGCGGCAGCGGCGGGGACAGCGGCGGGGACGTGGTACCGGGTCCAGGGGCAAGGGGCTGGCGGATGCCGTGACCGGGATGGGGGAGTGTGAAATGGAGGGCTGGGGGGTGGGGGGGCTCGGGACCGCAGTGTGGGCTTGGAGGGACCGGGAAGGGGTCCGCGCCCCAGGGGCTGTGTCGGACCGCCACCCCGTTCCCCCCCGACCCCGGCCCGCCCCCCCCACAGTGGTGAAGAACTATTTCCAGCTGCGGGAATTCTCCTTCACACTGCGGGACGATGTGTACGTGCGGTTCCAGTCCTTCGGCAGCCCCCAGGAGCTTGAGCGGGAGCTGCAGAAGACCAACCCCTACAAGATCGACATCGGGGCCGTTTACTCCCACCGGGTGAGCCCTGCACCCCCCAAACCCTCCCGCCGGCAGCGAGGGTCTCCGGCCGGGACTAAGCCCATCCCATCCCTCAGCCCAACCAACACAACACAGTGCACCTCGGCGCCTTCCAGCCGCAGGAGAAGGAGCTGGTCTTTGACATCGACATGACGGACTACGATGACGTCCGGACATGCTGCAGGTTCCCAGGGAGCGTTCCTGGCACCAGTCGGAATAGGGGGGCTGGCCGGGGGTTGCGGGGACACAGGCAGCAGCCTGACTTGCCACACTCTGCTCCAGCTCGGCTGAGATCTGCTCCAAGTGCTGGACCCTGATGACCATCGCTGTCCGTGTCATCGACCGCGCACTTGTGGGTGAGGGTCTCAGGGACCCATGTGCACAGGGGTCACCTCCAGACCAGGCTCTGCCCCATGGCAACAGCTAGGCCCCAAAGCGAGGCTGGGGGCAGAAGAGAGTGTGCCAGGGGTCCCAACACACTGCCGTTCCCTTGCAGAGGACCTGGGCGTGAGGCATCGCCTGTGGGTGTACTCGGGCCGCAGGGGCGTCCACTGCTGGGTGTGCGACGATGCCGTGCGCCGCTGGTCCCCGGCGCTGCGGGCGGCGGCCGTCGAGTACCTGACCCTGGTGAAGGTGGGTGCAAGGGGGGCTGGGCCCCCTGCCTGTCCCCCCAGCCTGACCCCCACTGTGTCCCCAGGGTGGAGCAGAGACCGTGAAGAAAGTGAACATCTCCGAGCCCATCCACCCCTTCATCAGGTGGGTGGGACTGCCCTGCCTGGCCCCGCTGCCGCTGGCCAGGAGTGCTGAGCCCCCCCTGCTCTCCGCAGGCGCTCGGTCGCTGTGGTGGAGAAGTACTTCGAGGTGTATGCACTGGTGGGCCAGGACATCCTGGGCAGCCCAGAGAACTGGGAGAAGGTGCTAGCTCTTGTCCCAGAGGATATCCTTCCCAGAGCAGCCCCATGCCTGTACTGGATCTGTAAGAGGGGGGTCCATGGGGGCAGTGGGGTTGGCAGTGTCTGTGATTGGCCTTGACTGCCTGCCACAGCACCGGGAGCCACTGCAGGGCGAGTTCCCCAGGAAGCGGGACTCTGTGCAGCGCTGGGAGCTGCTGAAGGGCCGGATGGAGCGGACACGGGTGAGTGACCACAGAGCTGCCACGGGCAGGGGGCTGGGCACTGCTGCCCACCCCGCAGCCCACTGACCCGCCCATGCCTGCAGCGGGCACCGGGGAAGAGCGTGCCGTGCTACGCTGACTGGGAGATCATGCTGCAGTTTTGCTTCCCCCGCCTTGACATCAACGTCAGCAAAGGGCTTGGGCACCTGCTGAAGAGCCCCTTCAGCGTCCACCCAAAAACAGGTGGGTCTGAGGGTGGCACCCTCAGGGACCCCCAGGCCAGACCCTCCAGCGGTGACGGTCCTCTCTCTCAGGTCGCATTTCAGTGCCGCTGGATCTGCAGAGGCTGGACCAGTTTGACCCGTTTGCTGTCCCCACCATCAGGTATGTGAGCAGGGCTGGTGGCATGGGGAGTCCCAGCAATGCCACCAGCCCCCACCATATCCCACCACCTCCTGCAGTTCCCTGTGTCACGAGCTGGACATGGCTGGTGACGACGGGGAGCAGGACAACGCGGAGACAGAGCCCAAGCGCCGGGCGCGGGGTGAGTGGGGCCAGGCCAGGTGCTGGGAGTCCCCACCTCCAGCTCGTGCTCCTGCTCAGCTTCCCAAATCCTCCAGATTACAAGAAGACGAGCCTGGCGCCCTATGTGTGGATCTTCGAGCAGTTCGTGGAGGAGATGGAGCGTGTGCGGAGGGGAGAGCGGCTCCGCAGGAGCGGTGAGGGCCGGGCAGTGGTGCAGCCGGCTGGGGAGGCAGCTCCTGGCTCTGAGGAACTGCTCTTCTTCTGTAAAACTTCCTGTTTCTCCTCTTGGCAGATCTGCAGGGAGACTTCTGAGGCCTCGCTGCCGGCAGTGGCAGCCCCGGGCTTTGCCGCAGGGCCACCGAGGGACCGTCTCTGCCACTGTCACCTCCGCCAGCCGTGGGGATCCTGGTGCCTCGTTGCAGGGAGCCCCATGGCTGGTGGCCGAACTGCGCCGCCGCCCTGCTGCGCCCCCCACATTTTGTACTTTTTTAAACGCAAAATCTATTAAACGTCTCTTTCACCCACGTGTCTGCGCCCCGGGGCTCGCTGAGGCGGGAGGGGGCCGGGGCCCGGGGCTGACCCCCCCGGACCCCTGCCCGGCGGGTCCCCACCCCACAGCAGGGCCAGGCCCCACGTTCGTGGCATCTCAGCCGCGCACACGGGGGGCCTGGCCCCGACGAGGCCCGGAACAGCGAAGCGCCGCTGCTGGGGCGAGCGGAGCGGCCGGCGGGCGCTGCCTCCTGCCCCGGAAGTGCTCGTCTTCCCGGAAGTCGCACCCACAGCCGCTCGGTCTCTTTCACCCGCCATCTTGGGCCCTGGTCCTCGCACAGTGAGTCCCGCCGCCGCCATCCGCCGCCATCCGCCGCTATGGGGGCCCGGGGCCGCTTCCGGGGCTGCCCGCCGCTCGCGGACCGGGAGGGAGGGCGCGGCGGCGCGGCCGAGGCTGCCGCTGTGGCCGTGGTCTGGCCGGGCAGGGCGCCGGGGATGGCCCAGCCACCGGGAAGGGGCTGCTCGCTGCGGGAGTGGGGGGAGGCTGCTGAGGCCCCGGTGCGGCCGCCGGGGGTGGGGGAAGCTCCGCAGCCGGACAGGAGCCTTGGGAGGAGGGGGCTGCCTGGCCCGGGGTGTCCGGTACCGACCGTGCGGCTGAGCCGCCTTCGCGGACTCGTCGGTACCGGCGGGGGCGTTCGGTGTCTGTGGGCAGCGGACGCACAGGTGGCTTCGGACGAGTGACCGCCGGCCGCCGTCGGGGCTGTGCGGAGCCCTGGCGAGCCCCGGCCTGGTGGGTTCTGCCTCTCCCCAGAAATGCCCGGCGAAGCGACAGAAACCGTCCCCGCCACCGAGCAGGAGCTGCCGCAGCCGCAGGCTGAGACAGGTGAGGTCGGGGCTGGCGGGGGGGACGGGTCCATCCCCGTGGCCTCGGGACTCCCGGTGGCTGTCGAAGGGGAAAAGGGGGGGGCGCTGCCGCCCCGCGGGGCTCCGGGGTCAGGGTGGGCCGGAGGTCCCTCGCGGCTGGGGCGGCGTGACGGCCTGATCCCACCCGCTGTACCCTGGGGACGGTTGGGGGGTCTGGGCTGAGCCCCGTCTCCTCGTGCCACAGAAATCTGTGTTGGTTTTGGAGTTTCCCACCCAAAAACCGCACCGGTTTTCCCCGCAGGAACCGGGATTGAGGCCCCGCGGTTTGTGACCCCTCCTTGTCCCAGACTGCTGGGAGAGCCGGATCTCGGCCCCACTCTGGACCTTGCTTGTCGGTTCCCGTTACGGATTTGAGTGTCAGAGCAGCGGGAGGGAAAGGGCTGAGCCGGATCGGGGCCCGGCGGTGCCGTGGTGGGGACAGGTGGGGGTACGTGCAGGCGTTAATGATCCCGTGCAGACTGTAACGATCCCTTTGTGCTTGGAGCTTTCGGGTTTAGGAAGATGACCCGTGTCTCCAGGTTGGAACAGCGTGCGGGGCCGGGGAGCGTTTCTGCTCTGGCCTTACCGGCCTCGTGCTGTCCAGGGCCAGCACCGGGACTCAGGGTGGCTCAGACAGACCCAGGCAGGCGTGTGTGGGGCTCCCATGCCCACTGTGGGGAGGGGGCTGGGACCACTGCATGGCTGGGATTCCTGCACTGGAGCCACTTCCCAGCGTCCCCCTGTCTCGGGATAGCTTCTCCCTGGGTCTCAGGTGACAACTTGTGCCTTTTGTGGCCCCCGAGCTGTGCGTGGGCCGGGCAGCAAAAGCTGTTACAGGAGCTGCTGCCCCAGCCCCAGGGAGCACGGGGGGTCCCAGAGGAGTGACACGGGCAGCTGCAGAGGCCGGAGCAGCTGCGGGGGCTCAGGAGCCCTTCGGGGGGGGCTGCAGGTAGAGGCTGTTGTGTTTGTGCCCTCACTGTGGAGCCGCCTGTTCAGCAGCACGGGGGGAGCCAGGAGAGCTGGTTCCACTTATTTCTTGGAGCTCGGCTGATCAGTGGAGGCCGTGAGGAACTGGGAATGTGGTTATGGCAGGAACGGACTTGCTTGGGCTGGTGAGGTGTTGGTAGAGGTGACAGGGCAGGGGGGACAAGCTGTTCCCTGGCTACTGGCAGGGTTGTTGCTCCTTTCCGAGGCACCAGTAAGTTCTCTGGGGCAGGAAATGTTTTAGCACGAGGCCCCAACATCTGGTGCTTGTTGGGTGGCCACCCAGCTCCAGGTTGGGGCTGGTGTCCCACCACCCACATTTTGGAGAAAATGGGGTGTTGGCAGCATCCTGTGGGCCGCTGTCCCTGGGGCAGGGGATGGGGCAGGCACGGGTCTGTCGCTCCCTTAACGTGTCAGGATCCCAGTGAACTGGCCTGACCTGATAGTGGTTCCTCCTTGGAGCTGCCCGGCCTTTGCTGGCCCTCCCCACGGACGTGCTGGGACGTGCTGGGATGTGCTGACTCTGGGACCAGCTGGAGTTCCAAGGGCAGGTGCGTGGCTGGGCCGGTTCTGCTCTCCCAACCAGCTGCAGTGCCAGTTGCACTGGTCAGGCCAGTGCTGCCCTCCCTGCCCAGCTTCCCTCAGAGTGCTGAGGTTGGGAATCTCGTTGGGAACAGCCAGGTTCTGTGCCAGCGGACCTGGAGGCCGGCAGGACTTGTCTTAACAAACTGTTGTTCTTGCTCGTCCAGCTCCAGCTGCCCTTGGAGCTGTCCCTGCTCCTGCCCCGGCGCCAGGTACTCGGACCCTCGGTTAACCCCGTGTGCCGGTTGTGTGCCACATTAACCAGCATTTGCCGTTCCATTAACCCTAACAGCTTGCACGGGGAAGCGCAGGTCACGGCACAGAAGCCACCACTCAGGGTCCCATCGTGTCCCCACGCCACGTCCCTGTCTCCAAGGGCACCTGGAGGGAGGGTGCGTCTGGAGGGAGGGGGCTGCCCTCGGCAGCCATGCCGGGAATGGTTGCACGTGCAAGAGTGTTGGGGTGGATTTGTCCTTCCAGGCAGCAGTGCCTGCATGGACCACGTGGCTGCGGCTTCCCGGCATTCCGGTGCCAGGTCCCGGCATGCCAGGGTTTGGCCATGGCTGCTCCGTGCAGGGGGGGGCGGGCACCACTGATCCCAGACCAGCCACCCCCTGCTTCGGGCTCTGTAAAACCAGAGCCGGTTTCTAGAGGCAGATGGAGGTCCTGGTCTGCACCGGGAACTGGGAGGGCTGGGGAGGCCGGGGGCAGCTGTTGCCTCTCCCCGCCATGTTCCCTCTCTCATCCTTTCACTCTGTTTCCTTCCTTTAGCTGTTCTTCCTGCTGCTCCTTCCCCACCTCTGGCTCCATCTCCAGGCCTGGCTGGCCAGGCTCTCCCGGCAGAGCCCCCCAGCACTGCCACGGCACTGCCTGTCCCCCCGGGCCCCATGTCCCCCCCTGTGGTCCCGGCTGCAGCCATCCCCGTGTTCTCTGTCCCTCCCCAGCTCCCTGCCCCAGCTCTGCAGGTCCCAGTTGCCACTTTCCCTCCTGCAGCACCACAGTCCCCAGTGGGTTTGGCAGCCCCAGGATCTCCAGGGCCTGGCCCTGTTGGCCCTGTGTCTCTGGGGCTCATGACCCCAGGGCCGGTGGCCCCCCTTGCCCACCCCATGAGCCTTGGTTCTCCCTCCACAGCTCTCCCCTCTCTGGTGACAGCTCCTCCAGCCCCAGTCCCTTCCCCTGGGGCAGCCCCTGCTCCTCCCTGCAGCCCTGGGGCAGCCCTGGCTGCTCTCCCACCAACCCCTTTCCTTCTCCCAGCAGCAGCCCCTGCTCTCCTGCCTGCTACTGCTGCCCCTCCCAAGGTTGCAGCTAGTCCCCCGAGCCCGGGCTCTCCCCCTCTTCCCACCACAGCCCCTCTCTGCCCTGTCCTGGCACCACCAGTGCCAGTGTCTCCTGGCAGCCCTGCCTCTGCCCCACTGGCTTCTGCTTTGGCCTCTCCCCAATCCCTGGCCCCCCTGGCCCCTCCACTGCCAGCTGGGATGTCTCCTGGGAGTCCTGCTGCTGTTCCGCAGTGCCTGGCCCCTGGTGCTCCCATCTCCCAGCTGCTTCCAGCTGGTCCTGTTGCCAAGACCTGTCCCGTGGGCCCTGCCCCGGTGGCCCCTGTGGCTGCAGGTGGCCCAGTCCCTCCCTCTGTGGCCAGGACCCCTCCCGGGAGCCCAGACTCTCAGGCAGTGCCTGGCGCTGTGGCAGCTCCTGTCACTCCTGCCCCATCCAAAACCTCTCCAGGAGCTGCCCCGGTGCCACCAACAGCAGCAGCTCCTGGTGTGGCACAAGCAGTGGCCAAAGCAGCCCCCGTGAGTCCCAGCTCCCCACTGCCAGCTCTGGCACCTGCTGCCCCTGTGACCCCCACCAGCTCCCTGCCTGTCACACCTGTGGTGGCAGCTCCGGTTGCTCTTGCAGCCAAATCCCCTCCCATGGGCCCCGTTATTGCCCCATCTGCCCCTGTCACACCGGTGGTGGCAGCTCCACCAGCTCCAGCCACACCTCCTGTGGCTAAAGTGACTCCCATGGATCCCATCACTGCCCCATCTGCCCCCTCGGTCCCTGTCACACCGGCGGTGGCAGCTCCAGCTGCTCCTGCGGCCAAATCACCTACGAGCCCCATCCCTGTGTCCTCTGCCCCTGCTGCACCAGCCGTGGCAGCTCTGGTGGCTCCAGCCACCCCTCCTGTGGCCAAACCACCTCCTTTGGGCCCTGTCACTGCCCCCTCGACCCCTGTCACACCAGCCATGGCAGCTCCAGCTGCTCCTGCAGCAGTTAAAGCGGTTCCTGTGAGCTCAGACACTGCCCCAGCTGCCCCTGTCACACCAGCCGTGGCAGCTCAGGTGGCCCCAGCCACCCCTCCTGTGGCCAAACCACCTCCTGCGAGCCCTGTCACTGCTCCATTGGTCCCTGTCACACCAGCAGTGGCAGCTCCACCAGCTCCAGCTGCTCCTGCAGCCAAAGTGGCTCCCACGAGCCTGGTCGCTGCCCCATCTGCTCCCGCTCCTGCTGCACCAGCTCCGGCTGCCCCCCCGGCAGCCAAAGCAGCTCCCAAGAGCCACGGTGGTGCCCCCCCAGCCCCTTCCCCCCCAGCCACAGCCACCCCCCCTGCAGCCAAAAAGCCAGTGAAGGGCAACCCTGTCACTGCTGCGCCAGTGCTGGTGGCTCAACTGGCTCCAGCCACCCCCACTGCAGCCAAGGCACCTCCCAAGAGCCCTCCTGCAGCTCCACCAGCTCCAGCCGCTCCCCCGGCAGCCAAAGCAGCTCCCAGGAGCCCCCCTGCAGCTCCAGCACCCGGTGCACCGGCTCTTGCCCCAGCCCTGGGGATTCCCAGTGTTCCCCTGAAGCTGCCGGCTGATCGTGCTGCCCCTGCTCCCCCGAAGCCAGATGCCCCGGGGGGCGTCCCCCTGCCCCCTGCCTCTGCTGCCCCCAGTGCTCCTCCCACCAAGAAGCAGCCCCCTCCCAGCAAGGTGGCCAAGCTGGCTCCCCGGCCCCTCTCCAAGCCCCCCTCAAAGGCCCCAGTCCCTGCCAGCGCTGCCGTGGAGGACGACGAGCTGCCGCCTCTGATCCCCCCTGAGCTGCCCACTGCTGAGCCGCCGGTGCAGCCCATCCTGGTGGACCTCTCTCCCCGAGCAGCCGTGGCCCCCTCCGAGGCCCCTGCTCCGGCTAAGCCACCTGTCCTGAGGAATGACAAGGGTATTTGCTGCCTCGGTTTGCCGTGTGCATGGAGTGTCACTGGCTGCCCACCGGATACTAACCCGCAGAGGGGCCCCAGCCGCCTGTGCGGCACTCCATGTGTCAGGCTGTGCCAGGTGGTGCCGTGGCGGGCCCAGGCCTGAGCTGTGCCAGTGCCTGTCCTGCCTGAGCAGCTGGGGAGGTGCCCCGTGGCCACGGAGTGGACAGGTCAGGGCTCAGCATGGCCCAGTGCCAGCGCCCCGGTGTCACTAACGTGTGTTCTCAGGCACGGAGCACAGTGTGGCTTGTGGCGCGGGGCGGCGGCTGTGCCGGGGCTGGCTTCACACCATGGGAGATGTCCCCGTCCGGCTGCCAGTGCTGGGGACAATGCAGCCACATCCCCATGTGCTGGGGAAGCTCCTGCCTGAATTGTTGGCATCCCCCAGTGGTGCTGGCAGCCCGCAGAGCTTTGCCAAGGGCTCCGTGTGTGGCTGGGGGCAAGACTCCCTTTCCAGGTCTGGAAATGGGACTGAATCCAGGTAACGGCTGCACAGGAGGGCATTGGGTCATGCTCCAGGCTCCTCCTGGTCTGGAGACACCCGGGTCTGCATCCTTCAGTGCACGTGGTGAGACCTGGTTGTGCTGTGGTTCACAAGCTGGTTGCGGTGCTGTAGGAGCTGGCAGCCCCCCCAGCTCCAGCAGCCCCTAGGCCCTGGCAGAGGCCAACGGGAGCATCTGAGGATGCCGCTCCCTGGGGGGGTTTCACAGCAATTGCAAATCATTTCCCCCCCAGGAGGCCTTGGTGAACTGGGTCTGGTTTTTGTGCCATGTATTCAGGGGCAGCAGGGGGAGCTCCGGGCTGCTCCCGAGCCACTGGCCTTTGGGCACCTGGGTCTGCTGTGGTGAGAGAGCTCGGAAGAGGCTCCTGTGTCACTCGCTGCTTGTGATGACAGGGGTGGCAGAGAGAAGCTGCCACTGGACTGCCAGACTGGAGCCATGTCGGCCCCTGCAGCAGAGGTGGCACCAACGCAGCGTGGGTCTGTCACCTGCCGTGTCCCATGGGCTCCCCGAGCTGGGACAGTGACTGTGTGTTTCTGTAGGGTCTGGAACAGAGTCTGACAGTGATGAATCCGTGCCAGAGCTTGAAGAGCAGGACTCCACACAGGCCACAACACAGCAGGCACAGGTAGGGCAGAGCAGGATCCCTGCCAGTGCTGCCGGCTGGCGCCTTGGGATTCTAACAGCTCCCTCTCGCTTCCCCTCCTTGCAGCTTGCAGCAGCAGCTGAAATAGATGAAGAACCCGTCAGCAAAGCAAAACAGAGCCGGAGCGAAAAGAAAGCGCGGAAGGTGAGGTGGGACAGTGGCAGCCCTGGGCAGCCTGGGGGCTGTCACGGTGTCCCTGAGTGCTGGAGCCATTGCCCTCTGAGCACTGCTCAGGGCAGCAGCAGGAGCTGAGAGAGGTTTGAGTGACTTTCTGCCCCCTTCACTGGCAAATTCCCTGCTCTGGAGGGACTTGGGGTCATGCTGTGGATCTGGGCAGCCCTGGGAACAGGGAATTCCCTCCCAGCTCCATGTCAGGCTAAAGCCCTGGAGCAGTTCATGCAGCAGCAAAAGGCACATTTCCATGTGCATGAGCACAGCAATCATGGAGCCGGGTCTCTGGGGAGCAGCTGGGTGGACGCAGCCTTGCACAGGCTCTGTGACTCTCCCTCATCTTCTTCTCCTGTTTTGCAGGCAATGTCCAAACTGGGCCTTCGCCAGGTGACAGGAGTGACCAGAGTCACCATTCGGAAATCCAAGAACATCCTCTTTGTCATCACAAAGCCAGATGTGTACAAGAGCCCTGCGTCAGACACCTATATCGTCTTTGGGGAGGCGAAGGTGAGTGGGGGGTGTGTCTGGTGGCCACTTGGCTGGGGCTCCTCCGTGCCCCCCACATGCCCCCCACCGCGGGCCAGCTTCCCGGTGGGGTGTGCAGCAGAGCGGTTGGATGTGCCAACATCCCGCTCTGCCCAGGGCCCTCACTCACACCTCTTCCCTCCTCCAGATCGAAGACCTGTCCCAGCAGGCCCAGCTGGCAGCTGCCGAGAAGTTCAAAGTGCAAGGAGAGGCGGTGTCGAACATCCAGGAAAACACACAGACCCCCACCGTGCAGGAGGAGAGCGAGGAAGAGGAGGTACAGCCGTACCAGCCCTGCGCATCTGTGTTTTTTTGTCCCTCATCCATGTCTTTGCTGTGATGGCAAAGGGAGAGCACAGGGCCCTTCCCCTGAGGGATCTGGTCCTGGGCCCTGGCAGAGGATTGTCCCCAGGGCTGGGCAGTGACTGGTCTTGCCTCCCTTCTTTCTGCCTGTTCTGAGTGGGGCCGCCCCGATCCAGACAATCCCCTTTTCCTCTGCTGGGCACGGAGCAAACCATGCAGGGATCAGGGGTGAATCCTGGACTCTGCCTCCTTCAGGTTGACGAAACTGGCGTCGAGGTCAAAGACATCGAGCTGGTGATGTCCCAGGCAAACGTGTCACGAGCCAAGGCTGTGCGTGCCTTGAAGAACAACAGCAACGACATCGTAAACGCCATAATGGTGAGTGATGGGGCCATGCAGGGGGCGACGGTGCCCGCGGGGTGGGAGCGGGGGGCCGTGAGCAGGGGCTGTGCTGGCTGTGGTGCTGGATCCCGCCATGTGCCAAGGCCGGGCTGCGGGGCTCAGCTCCTCACACCTCTCTCCACAGGAGTTGACGATGTAGCTGCCAGAGGGAGGAGCTGTTTTTGGTGTTTCAGAGAAGAGTAAAATCCAACTAAATTTAAAATTTGTACTATTTCTATCAATAAAAGTTGTGGCTTATTGTTGGTGAAACACCGCTGCGTGTGGGCTCTGTCACCCTCCCCTCGCTGGCAGCCCAGGCCGCAGGGTGGAGCCTTCCTCCTGGGAAGATCCCAGCCCTGATACCCTGTGCAGTCCCGTCGCAGTGGAACAGCACCTGCCCGTTCCCTCTTTTCCTTCCTGTCCCAGAGGCCGCCTGGCCCCGAGACCCGGCAGCGAAGCTTGAGAGGGAATAATGGGCAATGCCGCCGGCAGCCCTGCCGCGGGGCCGAGCTGAGCTCGAGGCTCGTGCAGCGGCGTTGCAGTTTTAATTAAGAAATCGGAGAGCCCGGAGCAGCGATGGGATTCCAGAGTAGCTTCCAGCTCCCAGAGGTGGAATTCAGAGGCCGCCTCCGGGCGGGCTACGCTGTCCCCCGTTCCCTGCTCCGTTCCCCCGCGCTGTCTTCTGCCAGTGGGGGCGGGACCCAGCTGAGAGCAGCCACGGGGATGGAGCCCAGGCCAGGACGACCCCCGGTACGGGCCTGTCGGTGCCTGAGGGGCCTTCCCCGCTTCCAGCGGCCCCCAGTGCCCGCCCAGGGTGCCCGGCCCAGGCACGGCCCCGTCGCCATGGCAACGGGCTACCCCGCCTCGGGGCGGGCGGCCGCAACGCGCCTGCGCGGCGAGAAGCTGCTAGAAAGGAGGAGGGAGCGGGCGAGGGCGGGGCCGCGCACGCGCAGCGGCGGGCGGCGCGCGGCGGGTATTTTGCTGCGTCACCAGCGCTGGGCGCCGCCGCTGCCGCGCGCGGGGTATTGTGGGAGCGAGGCTGCCCCGAGCCGCGACCGCCGCTGCCGCCGGAGCCACGGCCACGGCCCTGCCCAGCGCCCCCGCCGCCCAGAGCCGCCCGTGCCCTACCCCACCCGCAGCCGGGCCCTGTCCCCAGCAGCGCCAGCCGGAGCCGCCGCCGTTCGCCATGTGAGGCCCAGGGGTGGGGAGCGGCCGGGGCGCGCGGCGCGGCCTGGCCAGGCCAGTGCCACCGGTGGACGCGGCTCCGCGGTGGTGGGAGGTAGGGTGAGGGGAGGTGGAGCGGGGCGCGGGCTCCAGCCCGCGCCGGGCCGCGTGGTGACCTTGGCTGGGCCGGGGTAGCGCAGTCCGGTCGGCTGTTCGCCCCGGCGGGGCCTGTGCCGGTGGCTCGGAGGGCCCAGCCCGCGCATTTTGCCCCGGTTTGTCGCGATCAGGGCGCGGATCTCCGGGGTGTGCTAAATGAATGGGGCTGCGGTGGGGCGGCCATACCTGGGCCCTTCCTAGGGCAGGCTGGTGGGGCTGCCCGACACGGGGGTGTTGAGCGTTGCTGGGGGGGTTTGAACGGCAAAAAACTGCAGAAAATTCCTGGTAAGTAACAAATCAAATTGCCTGTAAGAGCGAACAAGTTCCTCCGTGAAGCGTGTGTGCAGGAGCCCCTCGGAGATCCAGCCCTGTTCCCATCCTGCGGGGAGTGGCAGTGGGAGGGGGAGAGGGGCCGAGCGCTCGGAGCCGGAACCGGCGTCCTGGAGTGTCGCGGCAGGGCTCGTGCCGCGTTGGGAGCCCTAATTAGCTGGTTTCATTGTAACTCTATTGAGGCTGCTTCAGAGACCCAAAACCGGCGTCTGCTGTTCCCACCGGAGCTCCCGAGCAATGCTGAGAGGAGCTGAACCTTACAGCGGGGCGGGGGTTGAGAGCAAATTCTGGGTCTGGGGACAAACACCGGGGGCAGTGGCCCCCCCGGCCTGGGTTTCCACGTGTGAGGCTCAGGTGTCTGAAGGTGGTGGCTCTTGGCTCAGGTTTTGCTCGTGAGAGGTTGGTCTGCCGCAGGTGCTGAGGAAGCCTGGTTGGTTTTGGTGATCTTCAAGGTCTTTTCCAACCAAAACGGTTCAATGGAAGTGTTAGGGCTTGGTGAACAGCCGGTGGGACCCGGCTGCATTTCCTCCCCACTTCCCCATGGCGTTTGGAAAACCCGGGCTGGGGGGCGGCAGTCTCGGAACAACCAAAAGTGGGGGATGGCATAAAGTCAGTTCTTCACTTGGTGTCGGTGGGATACATCATCCTGAAACTACTGCTTTGCTTCATCCCGCTTAGAGCTGTCTGCAGTTTGAAACTCGCTTAATTAAAAAAAAAAAAAAAGCCTTTTGGGGGCTTATAATTGAAAGTAAAACTAATTCTCTTAACCACATTCCTTCCTGCCATCTGGGGTCAAAAGTCTTACTTGGAGATGACTTCTGCAGCGTCCACAGTCTGTAGGAATTGTCAGGATGCTTTGGAGGAAGGGAAGACCAGCTCCCGAGGAAGCAGGAGGACAGGTTTGGGAGCCTGAGGTGCAGCCCCAGGTCAGAAGCTGTGGCTGAGCCTGGGACCACACTCTGGGATGGCAGCTCCAGAGCTGGGGGGGTTGGCTGGGCCATCTGGGGACTCTGGAGGAAGCCGAACCTCCATCTCGGGATGCTGCTGCCCTGAAGCTTCTAGAAGCTGTTGTAGATGCTGCTGTCCTGGCTGTGGTGACTGGAGGAGCAGAGAGACCCAGACACGGGGTGACTGAGTCTGCTGCCGGGGCCACGTGGGTGGCAGCAGGTGTGGATCTGACGGGAGAAATCCTGCTGAGGGGCACACGGGTGACCTGTCCCTGGGCTGCTCTGTTGTGGTTTATGGCTAGGCAGGACACAGCACCTGGGAATTAACTTCTCTATCTCAAGAATAAATCCCGTTGGGACACAGGGAGGATGCAGAGCCAAAGCACCGGCCCAGGCTGGCGCTGCTGGCCGAGGGCCCCGGGGTCGGTTTGGGTGAGGAGGAGCAACAAGTGTCTGTGCTCGGGAGCCCTGGCAGTGCTTCCCAGAGCCTGGGAGAGAACAGAAAATGCTGTGTGGGTGTTGGGAACTGTCTCTGGAGCACCGGGAGCACGTGTGTGCTCTGCCATTGGCTTCTGCCGGAGCCCTTGTCTCTGAGGAATCTACTGTGTCGGGATCTCCGTGTGGGCAGGAATGCAAACGAGCTGTGACTTCCCTGTCACCCCTGGCTTGGGCAGCAGCTCCCAGCGTGTCCTGACATACTGGTTTGGACAGTAAGTCCTGATGGAAGCGCTTCAGGGACAACTGAGGGAACGTTTCTGAGAGAAGGCTTCCGTTCTCGCTCTGGGAGAAGGAGAGATTTGAACAGCAGATAAACCAAACCAGAGGCAGCTCCAGAGCAGCTTTAATTACAGTGGGTGCATTCGGGGTGGTAAGTTCTTAATATCCAGAGAGACAACATGCAGTTAGTGCAGGAAACAGGTTCTGTCCTCGTCAGTTTTCTCTTTTCCTTCGTTCCTCTCTGTGCTCGGACACACAAGTGTCCTTCAGCTCCAGGACAATCAGTGGGATTTGTTAGTGCTGTTGGTGCCTCACAACCCCAGGTCTTGGCAGAGATACTGAGGTCACAGCCAAACTGAAGCTACAGGACTGAGGAATGTGTACAGCTCCCTGGGGAGGCTGGAGACATCGCCATGGACATTGGGTATGTTTGTGGAGCATTGGTGCTGCTGAGCAGGAGTCCCTGCCCCCCTGAGCAGGCACACTGCGATCGCTGGAGCCTTGGAGCAATGTTCCCAGTCCCACATGGTGGGATCTCATCCTCGCAGTGGCTGCTGTGCCATGCCTAGACACAGAGGGAGCAGAGCAGATCATTCTCATCCTCTTTTTTTCCCCTGGGAGTCTTTCCTTCCCTGTTAGAAGAGGAAACCTGTGTCCAATTAGGAATTAAAAATTGCTGCTCTGCTGTGGTACATCATCTGACTGAGGAGATGCTGTGGCATGTCCTAAAAATGCTGCTGAAGGGAAAGTGAGAGGGATTCTCCCAGTGGGATGGTACCCTGCTGGAAACAGAAGGTTGTGTTTGGGAACCACTTGGGTTTTCCCCTCTCAGTTCAATGCTCTGTTACGGGCCCTGATCCGAGGCTGGATCAGGATTCTCCGCAGCCGTTTGGAGAATCCTCATGGGGGCTGGAAGCTGGGCCCTAGCACTGCTCACTCTGCAGGAACTGGGACAGGAGGCAGCTGGGGGCCAGCACAGGGTTTTCCCTGGGGAGTTCCCTGGTGCCATTCCATGACAGGGATTGAATCAGTTGATGGAGGTGAGTTCTGGTCACTGTAGTAACAGCTCTGGAAAGGTAATGACTCCTCTTCTGTTGGGTCATTGTGCTGAGCTGCTCCAAGGGCAGCTCAGAGAGCAAACATCCACTCCTGGGGGTTCAGTGGGAGCCACTGTCACTTGTTGGCGTTTGTTGTGTCCCCGTGTGCTTCAGCTCCCCGCAGGCAGTGGTGATGAGTGTCCTGGAGCACCTCAGTCCCAGTCGGTCTCTGGAGCTAAAACACCAGCATTGATCTGGTACCTTGGGAAGCACTGGAAGCCCCCGTGGTCTCCTGTGCTTTGGCAACAGCCACTGGTGCTGGGCGGCTCTTGGCTTCCTCCTGGAATGCGGATGTGCTGTGGGCTTGGCTGGAGTTGCCCGGAGAGCAGCTTGAGGTGCTGGGGAGCCGGGCCGAGCTGCTCCCGCCGGCCTTGGCAGCTGAGCTCTCACCACAGAACTGCCCGTGCCTGAGGGCTGGTCAAGCTCCTTGGCATGTCTTGGTGCCCTGGGGCACTGCGGTTCCTGGTGGTGATTGGGAAAGCAGAGGAGTTGGAGCCTGGATGCGAGGAGGTTGAGCCAGAACCGGAGCAGCCGTTATCCAGTGCTCCCACCCACCCTGGCTGCAGTGGATCCTGCTCCCAACAGAGCTGCTGGATGCTCCAGTTTTCAGTACCATCAGTGTACAAGGAAGTGGCTGTTGAGTGGTCGTGCTTGGTGTCACCTCTCCGAGGGACACGACTGGGGCGTTGCCTAGGTCTGTAGCAGCTCATCCTGGGAAGTTGGTCTTGACTCTGTTGTGCCATCAGGCTCATCTCAGTCTCTCAGGTCTTGGTGGCTCCTTGAGGGGCACTAGCTTTTGGGGATGTCACACACCCAAGTGTGTCATGTCACTTTATTCTTCACATCTTTTTTCAGCCTTAAACACCTTTTAAAGATCATTAATAAGCTGGTAATGTAGCTTTTGAGAACAGGAGGGAATCTTTTAGCTGAACTTCTCTAAATGCAATTAAATCAAGCAGGAGAGGTGTGAGCAGAGCCCTTGTGCTCGTTGCAGTGGGAGGTGAGTTGTGTTCTTCAGGCTGGGGGGAGGTTCCCAGCCCTGTGTGATGGTCACTGTCCCCACAGGCAGCCCAGCCCCGCCTCCGCCAAGTGGTACGACCGCAGGGACTACGTCTTCGTCGAGTTCTGCGTTGAGGACAGTAAAGATGTTAATGTAAATTTTGAAAAATCCAAACTTACGTTCAGGTGAGTCCCGTGGGGCTGGGGTGGGTTGGGGGATGCCCTGAGGGGGGTCAGAGGACATTTTTCTTAGAAGCAGCAAGTTCCATTAATGATGCATTTGCTCTCTTTAAGACCTTTCCTGCTAAACACACACTTTTCTCTCCACAGTTGTCTTGGAGGAAGTGATAACTTTAAACATTTAAACGAAATCGACCTTTTTAATAATATTGATCCAAATGTGAGTATCCTCTCTGCTCTCCTTGCTGTGTTCTCGGTGCTGTGTCCTGAAATCCACCGCCAGTTCCTCGGGCTGCTCTGAGTCCCCTGGGCAGGTTGTTCCTCGGCCCCGCGTGGCCATGGAAGTGGCTCTGGGCCCTGTTTGTCAGGACAAAGAACCACTTGGTGCTTGGGACCAAGGAGTCTCTTGGCAGCAGCTCCTGGTGGGGCTCGTGGTGGTTACTCCACCGGGTGTTTGTTCTTTTTCAGGAGTCAAAGCATAAAAGAACAGACAGATCCATCCTCTGCTGTTTACGAAAAGGAGAATCGGGGCAGGCGTGGCCACGGTTAACAAAAGAGCGGGCGAAGGTGGGTCTGGACAGGGCTGCCTGGTGCCTCCCTGGATTTTCATCTTGTTCAGTGTTGAGGTCGTTGTTTAAATTACATAGCACTTAATGGGTCACTTACCAGGCTTTGGAGCAGAAGGGCAGTTCTTGTCAACCTTCGCTGAGCAGTAACAGCTTTTTACTTTGCTCGTCCTTAAATAACTTCTCGTGCCCATGCGCAGCTCAACTGGCTCAGCGTGGACTTCAACAACTGGAAAGACTGGGAGGACGATTCAGACGAGGACATGTCCAACTTCGATCGCTTTTCCGAGGTACGGGAAGTGGTTTGGGTTCCCCTGGGCTGTGTGGGGGCAGGTGGGGACCAGCAGCTGCAGGGGGGGGTTTCCCTCACCTTTCCTTTTCTGGGCACTCCCCTGGCTGCTCCCCTGGCTCTGCCGGTTGGTTGCGTTTAGGTGTTAAGCTATTTTTAGGCTTTTATGATGTTCCCCGTATTGGTTTTGCTCTGTAACATGTCCCTTGTGTCTCTGGAGCAGATGATGAACAACATGGGTGGTGACGACGATGTAGACTTGCCAGAAGTAGACGGAGCAGATGATGTAAGTGCTCGGGTCGTCACAGAGACGCGTGGGGCTCAGCGCCGAGGTCAGACTCATGTTCCCTCAGAAGGCTGAACTGCCCCAAGCTGTGACACGCTGTGACACCCGATGTCCCCTGGCAGGGGTGCTGGTGCCACCCACCCCTGTGGGGACACGGGTCATGAGGGGGCTGTGGCACCTGGAGCTCCCTGGTGTTGCTGCTGGGTTTTGGGAGCAGCAGGTTGGGGGGGGAGTGGGGGTTGCACAGGCTGCTCCAGCTTGTGCTTCTTTTCCTTTCCAGGACTCACCAGACAGTGATGACGAAAGTAAGTGGATGTTCTCGTCCATTCCCCTTCCCGGGCAAGGTTGAGGGCTCCAACCCACCAAGTAACACTCTGCTCTTTCTCTCTAGAAATGCCGGATCTGGAGTAAGGAAAACATCGTCTTCAGGGTTTGGGGAAAGAACTTGTTCATCACCACATTTCATAATCGCGATAAGAATTCCTGAGTTGATAGAGCCCTCCAGGGAGATCCCGCCTCCCTTACCCTATTTTCAGTCCGTGTCCCACGGGAGGTGTGTGCCGGGTGGGGTGGGTGCAGCCCCCAGAGGCAATAACGTTCTGCATGAACCATTTTCCAGACTTCCAACCCCCCCCGGTGAGGTGTAGGCCCCCGATAGCTCAGTCGCAATAAAGCTCCCGGACCCTCCTTGCCTCGTGGCCGATGATGTCATTGCAGCCGGACCCTGACGTCACACCCAGCGGCAAACGAGCCTTTCCCCCTCGGCAGCCTCAAACTGTACGTTTGTACCGGGAACAAACCAGCTGCCCCGAGGCCCTTGTCCTGGTGGCGCCGCTGGGGTGGCTGCAGGCCTGTCCCCGGGGGGAAGGGAACTTTGCCCCCCTGGGGGTCTCAGCCGTGGCGCCCGTCCCTGCCCCGGAGCTTCATGCCTCCTGCCCGGCTGCGAGCGCTCTGCGTTGTTGCTTGTCAGTCTGTACGTTTCGACCAAACGTGTTTGCACGGGGGGGGGGAGGGGGGGTCGCGGGGGCTTCGAACCGGGCTGAAAAACCTCAATTTCTGTTCAGAGCAGCGGGGATTTTTTTAATGTCTGCATCTTTCTAATAAACTGTTGAAGACTCCCTGGCTCTCCTTCTGCCTGGCCCCCTGCCGCCCCTTCATCCCCTGCCGCCGAGGGGTCCGTACTGGCCCGGTGGTACCGGGAGGAGGGTGGGATGGGTCCGGGGGGTGGGGCGGTGGCCCCGACAGAGCGGCGGGGGGGGGGGCGGGTGGCGGGGACTGGTCACGGCGCCATCCCCAAGGACAAATGCGGGACACGTGGACAGCAACTTCCGGCGCCCTCGCCAGCGCCCTGCCCCTCCGCCCAATCCCGTCCTATCAATTCGCCGCGTTTCTTAATAGGTTCATCTGTCGTCCAATTGCGAGCAGGCGGCGAGCCAGGTCAGGCCAATGGGCGTGCCCGGCGGCCGGTGACGTGCCGTTGTCCCCGCCCCGCGGAGGCCGTGTGGGGCGGGCGGGCCTCGGAGCTCAGTCGGCGCCGCCATGTTGGGGCTCGCGGGTCGCTGCTCGGCCGCTGCCGCTGCCGCCGCCGTTCGGCCCCTGCTGCGCCGCCGGGCCGGGCCGGGCCGCGACCTCCTGCAGCTGCTCCTTAGCCGCGGGGCGGGCCCGGCCGCCGCTGTCGGGGCGCGTGAGTGCGGGGCGGCCGCGGGGTCACCTTGGGGCCTGCACGGGCGGGGGTCCGGGGGGCCACTCTCGGGCTCCCGGTATCGTGGTGGGACGGAACGGAACGGGTTGGGCTGTGCCGTGCCGCGTGGACAGGCGAAGAGATGGTCCGTGTCACCGGGCATGGGGGGAATAGCGGCTCTTGGGTGGGAACCAGGAGATGCGGGGGGTCCCGGGTGCAGTGGGGGAGGTGCGGGGGCCTGGGCGGATTGAGGGCTGCCGGGAGTGCTGGGTGCACCGGGGAGGGTGCAGGGTCTTGGGCACATACCAGGGGGAGCCAAGGGGGGCAGGGGAGGAGCCCCAGCTCTGCCCCCCAGGCACGTGGGAGCCCGGAGCTGCCTTTTCTCCGCCCGACCTTGACCGTTCATCTCCTCCCCGCAGGACGGGACTATGCCGCGCAGGCGGCCCCCGCGGCCAAGGCCGGCTCCACCACCGGCC
>CM036614.1:305292-450449 GCA_020745705.1 Hemiprocne comata
TCCCTCCTCTGTCTCCCCCCATTGTCCCCCGCTGCCCCCGGCCACATCGGGAAACCTGCCGGGACGGCCCCGGCTCGGCAGCTGGCGGCTCCCCGAGGACCCCGGGTCCTGACAGGGCTTCCCCCGTCCGCGTCCCCCGGGACCCCCGCAGGCCCCGTCAGCCCCGGGCCCCGCAATTGCGGCGGCCCCGACGGCTTCGGCGCTTCCCGGTCCTGACCGGCGGGGGCTGTCCCCGGCCTTCCCCAGCACCGCGGGCACCGGCCCGGGACCGCGCCCCCCTCGGGGGGCGGGGAGGACCGCCTTGCCCGCGCTGCGTGTCCCCGGGGGGTCGTGAGGGGGAGGCCGGGGCAGGGGTCCCGGAAAAGGCCGGGGAACAGCGTGGGAAACCAATGGGTCACTGAGGGACCCCGTGGGATACTGTGGAACATGGTGGGACCTCATGGAATGTCAAGGGACACAGTGGGACATTGGGGGGCATTTGTGGACACATTGGGACCCTACGAGGGGGACGCTGTGTGACACCGGTGGGCACGGTGAGACCCCGTGGGGCACTGTGGAACACGCTGAGATCTCACGTGCTGGCAGGAGACACGATGGGACACCCATGGAACACAATGAGATGCCAGGCGACAGCCTGGGGCATTTGGGGAACACATTGGGACCCCACAAGGGAGACGCTGTGTGATACCAGCGGGCACGGTGAGAACCCGATGGACACTGTGGGACGCCAGGGCACACGGTGTGACCCGGTGGGACGTCGTGGGAGGTCACCGGACGGCGCGGGGCGGCAGGTGCCGCAGGCAGCGCTCGGGGGGTCTGTGCGGGGCAGGAGGGGAGGGCGGGGATCCCTGACCCTGTCCCCCCACTGCACTCTCCCAGATCCGGCCAATTTCAGCCTTTTGTCCCCTCCGCCGCGCCGTCCGGCGCGCCACCAGCCGCGCCGCTTCGTCCCGCCTTGTTCAGGCGCTGATTGGCTGGTGTCCACGGCTCCGCGCCGCCATTGGCTCGCTGCCTCCCAGGTTCATCGGGAGGGAGTGAGGGGGGGCGCCGTTGCCATAGCGACGGCGGGAGGGGCGGTGGCGGCCCCGGCCCGGCCGTGGCGGAGCAGCGGGACGGGCCCGGCGGCGCGGCCCGTGCACGGTCTGCCCGCGGCTGCTCGGTAACAGCGGGCGTGGGGCGATGCTGGGCCGGAGAGCGGGGGGTTGTGGGTAACGGCGGCGGCCCCGCAGCGCCTACGGCTCTGGCCGGGCCTGGTCCCCCCCTGTGCCCCGCCCGGCCCCGTCGCCAACGGCTGCGGGTCTGCGGCCGCCGATACTGCCAGTGGGCCCGATGTCGGGCTGCGGAGATAACGGGGGCGGGGACAAAGCCGGCCCGGCGGTTTCCGGGGGGTCGGGGGATCAGCGGGAGCCCGGTCGATGCCCCGAGCTCCGGGAGCAACCGGCCCGGGCGGGGGTCGGGCTGCCTGGTGCACCGGGGGTGCTGCGAGCTCCCGGGGCGGCTCCCGACCGTGTCCGGGGGAAGGGAATTCCCAGGCCCCGGTGCCACCGGTGTCCCGGGCGGTGTTTCTCACCCTCGCTGGGGATTCCAGCCGCCGGCTCCATCCCTGGGAGTCAGCAGGCCTCGACTGCCGGTTCCAGGAACCGTGCTCTGGTGTTTCTGACTGACCCACCCGGTTCCTTTTCCCATTCCAAGGAAGACACCATCTTTCACCATGAATTTTGATGGTCTCGACCCCTCCCTTGCCGACTATGCACCCCCCCTGCACCCGGCGCTGGACCCCGTCCTGGACGCCCACCTCAACCCCAACCTGCTGCAGAACGTGGAGTTGGACGCCGAGGGGGTGTCCTTGGAGGGGATGGCGGTGCCGGAGCCGGTGCACCTGCTGGAGGGGATGTACAGTGAGCTCCACACCGCCGTGTCCGAGGTGGGGGTGCCCGTCTCCGTCTCCCACTTCGACCTCCACGAGGAGATGCTGTGGGTCGGGAACCACGGGGTAGGTGCCAGCTTTGGCAGGGACCCTCCAGGGTGCCAGGGATGAGGTTTTGGTTCTTTCCTCCTGTCTGTCCCGAGGAGAAAGGTCTGAGGATCCTTCCCCAGCATATGGTGTGCTGAGGAAGGATCCTAAGACCTTTCCCCTCGGGACAGACAGGAGGAAAGAACCTGCAGACAACCCCCTGGCCACAGGGCAGCTGGTGGCCCTTCCAGTGTCTGAAGGGGCTCCAGGAAAGCTGGGGAGGGACTTTAGACAAAGGTTTGTCATGAGAAGACAAGGGGGAATGGATTAAAACTGGAAGAAGAGAGACTGAGATGGGACATGAGGAGGAAATTCTTCTCTGTGAGGGTGGTGAGACACTGGCCCAGGTTGCCCAGAGAAGCTGTGGCTGCCCCATCCCTGGAAGTGTTCCAGGCCAGGTTGGATGGGGCTCGGAGCAACCTGGTCTGGTGGGAGGTGTCCCTGCCCATGCAGGGGGGTTGGAACTAGATGATCTTTAAGGTCCCTCTTACCCAAACCATTCTATGATTCTTCCCCTGGGGCTGGTGAGGGCAAAGTGGCCTTTTCCCGTGTGACATCCAAGTGAAGATGGGTATGTGGTGACAAGTGTGTCCCTGGCTGGTTTCAGGGCCACGCCACCTCCTTCTTCGGCCCGACGCTGGAGCGATATTCCTCCTTCCAAGTGAACAGCAGTGATGACATCCGCCAGATCCAGAGCTTGGAGAATGGGGTCCTGTTCCTCACCAAAACCAACCTGAAGTACATGTCTCGAGGTGGCCTCATCATTTTTGACTACCTGTGAGTGCAGATGGGTTGTGCCAGCCCCAGGAGATGCTCTGGGGCTGATGGTGGTCCTGGCCCCTCCACCAGCAGCATCAAGGCTGGATTTGGGAGGGGGTGAGGGTAGATCTGGTGCCTCCTGAGCTGGGCAGGAGCTCCAGGGTTGTCCTCTCCTCTCTCCTCAGCATGGATGAGGCCGAGGACATGCACAGCCTCCTGCTGACCGACAGCAGCACGTTGCTGGTGGGTGGGCTGCAGAATCACGTCATTGAAGTAGACCTCAACACTGTCCAGGAGACACAGAAGGTTTGGCTGGTCTAGGGGCTGCTCCCTGCTGTGGGGTGGGGGCATTTGTTCCGGGGCTCATCCCGCTCCTCTCCCTCCTTCCCAGTACACTGTGGAGGTTCCTGGCATCACCATCATGAGGCAATCAAACCGCTTCTTCTTCTGTGGGCACAGCTCGGGGAAGGTGACACGGCCCTGTCCCACCCGGTGCTTGGCTTCCCCCCTGGAGCTGGTGTCCAGCTTTTCCCAGGGCTCCTGAGCTGCCCCCTGCCTGGCATCCATCACCCAACTCTTGCCCCCCAGGTGTCCCTGCGGGACCTGCGCACGTTCGTGGTGGAGCACGAGTTCGACGCCTACTCGGGCAGCTTGTCTGACTTCGATGTCCATGGGAACCTGCTGGTGACCTGTGGCTTCTCCAGCCGCATGACCGGGCTGGCCTGCGACCGCTTCCTGAAGGTGTACGACCTGCGCATGATGCGCGCCACCTCCCCCCTGCAGGTCCACGTCGACCCCTTCTTCCTGCGCTTCATCCCCACCTACACCTCCCGCCTGGCCATCATCTCCCAGACAGGTGGGCTGAGCTGCATCCCTTGCCTGGCCGGGGTGACAGTCCTGGTATCCCCCAGGCTGGGGGGTCACATCTCAGCCCTGTGGCATCCCCCCCGCCTGCTCCTGGTGCCACGTTGCTCTGCGCTCCCCCCGGGACAGGTCAGTGCCAGTTCTGTGAGCCCACGGGCCTGGCCAACCCTGCTGACATCTTCCACGTCAACACGGTCGGGCCCCTCATCATGACCTTCGACGTCTCGGCCAGCAAGCAGGCCCTGGCCTTTGGGGACTCCGAGGGCTGCGTCCACCTCTGGGCCGACTCCCCCGAGGTCACCTTCAACGCCTACTCCCGGGAGACTGACTTTGCCCTGCCCTGCATGGTGGACACGCTGCCCCACCTGGACTGGAACCAGGACCTGGTCCCGCTCTCGCTCATCCCGGTGCCGCTCACCAGTGACTCTCTGCTCTCTGACTGGCCGGCCGCCAACTCCGCCCCGGCACCCCGGTAATTTGCCAGTGTCTCCCAGTGGAAACCAGCACAGGAAAGCCAGCCCTGGCAGGGATCCCCTCCTTCCTTGGGTCTCAGGAGCAGAAGGCCGGCTCCGTTGTTCCTCCTGCTCCCTGTCTGGTGGCTGGTGCTGCCTTTCCTTGTCGTGTGTCCTGCAAAGTGGGAGACAAGTTCCTGGTGGTGGAGCTCAACTGCTGGGGGTGACTGGGCAGGGGAAGGGTCACAGCTCCATCTCCCTGCTGGGGAGATCCCGGCAGGATCTGTGTGACAGCTCTCTTGTTTTCCTTCTGCCTGAGCCCTGTCCCACGTGTGCCTGCGCTCAGCTCTGCTCTGGGATGGAAAACGAACCTGGGGGAAGGACTGGGGGCTGGGGGGGAACCCTCACCACCCGCTGGTGGGTCCCTGGGCACAGGGGGTTTCAGGACGCTGCCGGAGGGAGCAGCCCCTGAGCTAAGCTGTGTTTTGCAGCCGGGCCCCTCCAGTAGATCCCGAGATCCTGCGCACCATGAAGAAAGTGGGATTCATCGGCTACGCCCCAAACCCACGGACCAAGCTCCGCAACCAGGTACCTGCTCGGGGGGGCGTGTGGGGCAGGGGAGGCAAGTGCAGCCGGGGAGGGACAGAGCCCTCACTCCATGCTGGGTGGGCTGGGAGCTTCCTGGGATGGGGCTGAGAGGTGAAGTTCCCTCTCTTGAGATGCTGCAGGATACAGGTGTAGAGTTTGGAGGTGACAGGCTTTCTGGAGCAGTGTCCTGTCGCTCTGTGGTGGGAAGGGTGTGAGCTCTGGTGTGAGGTTCATGGCACGTCCCTCACCCCTGGGAAAGCACGGCCGGGTCTCGCCCTCGCCCGCGGCGCTGCTGTAGTTTCCCACAGCGATAAGTCCCTTGGCAGAGGGAAGGTGTGGAGGCCTCGTGCCAGTTCAGGGAGGGCCCCGCTCCTCTCTGGTTCATTCCATTGCTCCTTCAGGGGGGCAGGGAAGCCCAGGGGCGCGTGGTGTGCCAGGCTCAGCTGCTCTCCTTCCTCCCCCCCGCAGATTCCCTATCGGTTAAAGGAGACGGACAATGAGTTCGACAGCTTCAGCCAGGTCCCCGAGTCCCCCATCGGACGGGAGGAGGAGCCACACCTCTACATGGTGGCCAAGAAGTACAGGAAGGTAGTGGCCACCTTGGGGCAGGGTGGAGGGCTGGCCGGGGGTCCCCAGGCTGGGGAGAGGGACCATGGGGACCCCCAGTGTCCCAAGGTACTGGGGGCAGCTCTTGGCCATGTTCTCTCTCTGCTCAGGTCACCATCAAGTACTCCAAGCTGGGGCTGGAAGATTTTGACTTCAAGCACTACAACAAGACACTGTTTGCAGGCCTGGAGCCCCACATCCCCAACGCCTACTGCAACTGCATGATCCAGGTGGGAATGCCGAGCCCCGCCCAGGCCCTGCAGTGCCGGGACCCCCCTGACTGCTCCATCTCTGCCAGGTGCTGTATTTCCTGGAGCCGGTGCGCTGCCTGGTCCAGAACCACCTGTGCCAGAAGGAATTCTGCCTGGGCTGTGAGCTGGGCTTGCTGTTCCACATGCTGGACCTGTCCCGAGGAGACCCCTGCCAGGTCTGTGGAGAGGCTGGGGCTGCCCCAGGGGTCAGAGTGATTGCAGAGGAGCTGGAGCTGGAGCCGGGCGGTGCCGGCTCCTCGGGTGATGGCATCACCAGGGAAACTCCTGTCACTTGACCTCGGTGACATGCCACTCTTGCCCCATCCTCAGGGAAGCAACTTTCTGCGGGCTTTCCGCACCATCCCAGAGGCTTCGGCGCTGGGGCTGATCCTGGCTGACTCGGACGAAGCCACAGGGAAGGTGAACCTGGGGCGGCTGATCCAGAGCTGGAACCGATTCATCCTCACTCAGCTGCACCAGGAGACCCAGGAGCAGGAGGGGCCGCAGGCGTACCGGGGGGTGGGCAGCGGGTGCGTTACTGGGGGGTGAGCAGTGGGTTCGTTACTGGGGGGTGGGCAGCAGGTGCAGGGCAGGACAGGGAGCAGGGGGGCTCCCAGAGGCCCCGTCCGTCCCTCGGGAAGGAGCTTTCTTGCTCCCGTGTCTGCTCTGGGGGTCTCCCTGGGCTGCGTGAGGACACATAGAGCTGCAGGCTGCCCCTCGAGCCCTGTGCTGAACCTGAGTCCCCCCCTCAGCCAAGCCCCCTGCCCAGGGGCTGGGGATGTGCAGGGTCACCAGCCCTGGAATCCTGATGTCCAGTTCCCCAGGAGCTGCTGGAATCTGGGTGCTGGTCCTGAACGGCACTTGTGCAGCCTGAGATGTGTGGGACCCTGGAGCTCAGCCCACCCTGCTCCACAGGGACTGCTGGGATCCCGCTCACTCCCTGCTCCTCTTCCACAGCTTTGGGTCCTCAGGGGACTCCGTTATTGGGCAACTCTTCAGCTGCGAGATGGAAAACTGCAGCATGTGCCGCTGCGGCAAGGAGACCGTCCGCGTGTCCTCCACGCTGCTCTTCACCCTCTCCTACCCCGAGAGCTCAGGTGAGGCCCAGGGCAGGGCCCAGCACCTTTAACAATGCCACATTTCCCTGCTGGGAGGGGGGTGTTATCCCTAGGGATGAGCTGTGACTTCTCAAGGTGACAGACACCTGCAGTGACGAGCATCTGCCCTGGCTGTGGCAGACCTGGCAGCCGAGGTCTTGTGGTGGGTTTCCAACCAGCTGAGCTTTTGGTGACAGAAAGGCAGATTTGGGGGTTGACCTTCTCGCTGGTGGTTGTGAGGGAAAACCCCAGAGGTTTGGCTGAGCTAAACTGGTAAAGATGCGTGTGTCGGAAGGTGACGTTATTCTCCTTTCTCCTTTCAGAAAAGCCAGCCAAAGATTATGAGTTTGCCCAAATTTTAAAGCGAAGCATCTGCTTGGAGCAGAACACACAAGCCTGGTGTGAGAACTGTGAGAAGTACCAGCCCACGGTGAGCAGGGCGGGGGAGGGAGTTGGGGGCTGCCGGGGGTTGGGTGCAGGGCTGAGCCCCCCGCTCCCTGGCCGAGCCGGGCGGGTTCCCCGTCAGTCA
This sequence comes from Hemiprocne comata, assembly GCA_020745705.1. Taxonomy (NCBI): domain Eukaryota; kingdom Metazoa; phylum Chordata; class Aves; order Apodiformes; family Apodidae; genus Hemiprocne; species Hemiprocne comata. The sequence continues at coordinate 312,453 of CM036614.1, forward strand.
GCGGGGAAGCTCCTGAGCAGATGCTGGAGATTCGGTTCCTGGCCTGGATGGTGAGCCGGCCTGGCCAGGGGTTTTTCCTGGGCTGGGATGTGTCTGGAAGGTCACAAGGATCCCCCGGGGCCGGGACAGGCAGTGGGGAGGGAGCTCGGTGGGCAAAGGTGCTGGGGGAGGGAAGAGGCACGTGCCAAATCCCGCTGGGAGCCTCTCCAGGGCTCCCGGTGCTGCCCGGCTTCCATCTCCTGCTCTCTGTGCAGGTCCAGACACGGAACATCCGCTGCCTGCCGGACGTCCTGGTCATCAACTGCGAGGTGAACAGCTCCAAGGAGGCAGATTTCTGGAAGACACAGGCTGAGGTGGGGCAGCCCTGGGACAGACACCAGCTTGTCCTCCCTGGCGCAGTCACCCCTCCCACCCCCAGACCCCCCGGAGCCAGTCTCCGTGCCCGTGTCCCCTGGGGCAAGAGCCCAGCAGGGCGGGCGTGTTTCCCTCACTGTCCCTTCCCTGTCACTCTGCCTCTTCCCCACCTCTGGCCTGGCTGTCACCCACGTGTCCCCAAGCCCAGCCTGTGGCTCTGCTGACCCTTGCCTGTGTTCCATTGTCAGTTTGCCTTTCAAAGAGCCATGATGAAGAGAGGAGCCTTTGAGATCACCAAGGGCAAAGAAATCTCCCTTGGAGAGTGGTAGGTGACACTCCTGGCATGGTGACTGGGCAGGGACACCTCTGGGTTGTTCTCTGGGCCTTGGAGAGCTCAGCACCGTGTCTCATAACAATCATTTGATAATTTACTTGTCTGTAGCTCCTCACTGCTGCCTCAGGCTGTGACACTGTGCTCAGAGACCCTTGTGACCCACCCTGTGACCCATTTTTAAGCCCCCAGCCTTCATTCCCCTTCCCTGTCCAGAGCCAGGACCATGTATTGGCCCTTTCTGTCCAACACCTTTCCCAAGGCTCTGCTCTAGGCAGCTCTGGCTTCCCTGACTGTCCTGCAGGACGTTTAGGAACAGGCTGGTGGTGGGATGGTGGGGATCCCACCTCAGAGAAGTTGGCCTGAACATCTCCTGACCCCCCCCCAACTTGGCCTTCCATGCAGGAAGGAGCTGGGGAACCCTGACACGGGGCACTCGTATCCTTCTGTGGAGGAACTGAAGAACATTTGGATCCCCCACGCCATCAAGATGAGGCTGACCAAGAGCAAGGAGCTGGATGTCTGCAACTGGAGTGAGAACGATGAGGTAAAGGCTGCTGAGGTCTCTCTGGGGCCACAGGAGCAGAACTGCTGCAGAACTGCGTGTGTGGGCGAGATAAGGAGACACCTCGGGTGAGCATGGAAACCTCTGGGCTGGTGGTGAAACGGAACATCTGAGCTGTGGGGTTGGGGGTTGGAGCCTGGGAAGCTGCCTGGCAGGCACCTGTGGCTCCGACGCTTCCCCAGGGGCTGGTTCCTCTTGCAGCTGAGCCCGAGCGATGACCCCGACTCGGTCTATGTCTACGATCTCATGGCCACCGTTGTCCACATCCTGGATTCCCGCACGGGGGGCAGCCTGGTGGGGCACATCAAAGTGGGGGAGACCTACCACCAACGGAAGGAGGTGAGCAGCCTCACATCCTGCTGAGAGCAGCTCTGCTCCGCAGAGTCCTGCCGAGCCAAGGCGTCCTCACGCACGGCTTCCTCAGGGGTCAGGTCGTTAACAAACCTGTTCCTGGGGTTTGTAATTAAGTACTGAGCATTTGGCTGGACGTGCTGGGCAGCCCTGCACTGCCATGTGCTGCTTGGGCACCTCACGGTGAGGGAAGGACTGGAGAAGGGCTCTTCCCACACTTGGTCAGGCTGGTTCCTCCTTGGTCATGGGTGTGTTGCCAGCAGGTCCTTGTGCTTCCAGGTAAGGGCTGGGACATCACCTCCCTTCCCGAGGGAAAGGGGCTGCTCTGGGCAGTCCTGGTGTTACAGAGATGCCTAAGCAGGAATTCCCAGAGTGTGTCAAGGCTCCATCCTTGTCCCTTATCTCTTGCATCTCCGTGGAGTTTTGGCTGAGAGTTGGGCAGAGGCTGTGCCTGTCCAGCCCCAGTGCTTGAGTTGTCACCACCCCCGGGCAGCAGGGACTTCCCCACTGTGTCCCAGGAAGGGCGGGAGTTCCCACATGGCACCATCACACCCCTCGTTCCCTGTAACGGGGAGAGGAGTCATGGCTGTGCCTGGGGGAGCCCCCGTGGCAGCGCCTCTGCCTCTCCCCAGGGCGTCACACACCAGCAGTGGTACCTCTTCAACGACTTCCTCATCGAGCCCGTGGACAAGGTGAGCGTGGGGACCACGTGCCGAGGCCAGACCATGGCTTGGGGAGCCTGGGGAGGGAGGTGGTCCATCGGGCACAGCCCCCCTGCCCAGCTGCCCCAGCACTGTCCCCCCCACAGTGCGAGGCCGTGCAGTTCGACATGAGCTGGAAGGTCCCAGCCATCCTGTACTACGCCCGGAGGAACCTCAATGCCAAGTACAACCTCGTCAGTGAGTGCCCAGGGGTTTGGGGGGGGGGGTGGCTGGCTGCTCCGGCCCCCGGCTGAGCCCCCTCCCCACCCTGCAGTCAAGAACCCCATCGAGCCCAGTGTGCTGCTGGCTGAGGCCTCCCTGGCCCGCAAGCAGCGCAAGTGCCACGCGACCTTCATCCCCCTGATGCTGAGTGAGATGCCGCAGGCAGGAGACCTGGTGGGGCTGGACGCTGAGTTTGTCACTTTGAATGAGGTCAGACCCCGGGACGGGGGGCACGGGGCGCGGGGGCAGCCCCTCCGGGTGCCGTTGGTCCCTGAGCTCCCCCTGGCCGTGGCAGGAGGAGGCCGAGCTGCGCAGCGACGGCACCAAATCCACCATCAAGCCCAGCCAGATGTCGGTGGCCCGGATCACCTGCGTGCGCGGGCAGGGCCCCAACGAGGGCGTCCCCTTCATCGACGACTACATTTCCACCCAGGAGCAGGTACAGGGTCCAGGGGAGGACATGGACCCACGGCCACTGCAGGGCACCCACCTCCACGACAGCCCCTCCCCAGGTGCTGGCAGGGGACCCAGGGAGGGAGCAGCCCCCCCCGTGCTGCCTCCAGCCCCTCCACGGGCCCTGTCCCTGCAGGTGGTGGATTACCTGACCCAGTACTCAGGGATCAAGCCGGGAGACCTGGACGCCAAGATCTCCTCCAAGCACCTCACCACACTCAAGTCCACCTACCTGAAGCTGCGCTTCCTCATCGACGTGGGGGTCAAGTTTGTGGGTCATGGGCTGCAGAAGGACTTCAGAGTCATCAACCTGATGGTGACAGCTACAAGCCCTGGCCTGGGGGGGTCATGGGGGCTGGGAGGCTGGTGGCAGGACCCCAGCAGGACCCTCTCTTCTCTGCAGGTGCCCAAGGACCAGGTCATCGACACCGTCTACCTGTTCCACATCCCCAGGAAGAGGATGATCTCCCTGCGCTTCCTCGCCTGGTACTTCCTGGGTCAGTCCGGAGCTGGGAGGGATGGGAGCTGGGGGCAGACCCTCCCGAGGTCCCTGCCAGCCCCCTCCTTGACCAGGGCTCTCCCCGCAGACCTGAAGATCCAAGGGGAGACCCACGACAGCATCGAGGACGCGCGGACGGCGCTGCAGCTCTACCGCAAGTACCTGGAGCTGAGCCCGCCGGGCGCGGAGCCCGAGGAGTTCCGGAAGGTGCTGAAGGGGCTTTACGAGAAGGGCCGCAAGATGGACTGGAAGGTGCCCGAGCCCGACAGCCAGAGCAGCCCCAAGCGTAAGACCTCCCGGAGCCCCGGCACCCCCACAGCAACCGGGTCCTCCCACCCCTCACGGCCCCCTTCTCTCCGCAGATGGCGCCGTGTACCCCCCGGTGCTGGGCCTGTGACCGGAGCTCCAGCGAGGAGCAGCCCCGGGACCCCCCGAAGGAGGCGGACACACGTGGAACTGGAACCAGCAGCTGGGACGCGGCTGACCGCGAATCCCGCGCCTTCCCCGGGGCCCGGCGCCCCGGGACTCCCTCTCCTCTCCCCGCCGGTACCGGGAATCACCGACCCCCCTCCCCTGCCGCCCGCCGGCCCGGGCGGCCTCATAAAGCAGTTTGGACACTCGCGCCGCCGCCTCTTCCTTGGGTCAGGGACCGCGGGGGTAGGGACTGGGGCCACTGCACCGGGACCGGGACTGGGACTGGCACGGGGACCCGGCAGGAAGGGAGCGGGACCCGGCGGGGGCGGGGCCATCACAGACCACGCCCATCAGGGGCTGAGCGCCACGCGGACCGGGCCCTGGCACCTCTGGGGCCCTCGGCGCTGCCCCATCCCGGGCTGTCCTTGGTGCTGCCTGCGCACAGGACGGCTCCGCCGCGGGCCCGGGAGCCGCCCCGGCTGGTCCAACCGGCTCCGTCGCCCCGACCGGTTCGACCGCAGCCCACTCCGAGGGGCCGTTCCCCTCGGGCGGGCAGGCGGATGGGCGCGCCGGGACAGGCGCCGCCGACGGCAGCCCGGGGGCAGGCGGCCGAGGCGGGGGGCGGTGGAGCGGGACGGGAGAGCGGCGCGGTACGGGGGGCTCGGCCGGGTCCGGGGCAGGGGGCTCGGCCCTGCGGGGCGGGGGGCTCTGCAGGGGGCTGTGAGTGCCGCCCTCTAGGGGAGCGGTATCCACAGAGGACTGCAGAGATGGTCCTGTAGGAGAGGGGGTTCTGTTGGGAGGTCTGGGCTCGACCCTATAGGGGACGGGGCTCTACAGGGTCCACTAGACTCAGCCTCGTAGGGGAGGGGTCCCTGTGGTGTCCAGGGGCAGGAACGAGGGGCAGGGCGGTGGCACCACGGACAAAGCCCTATGGACCACGGGGCTCGGGGGGTCCAGGGGGGCTGGACCCGGGGACCTCCAGCGCTGGAGCTGCCGGTGCCCGCAGGTCGCCTCAGCGGAACCGTCAGGATGAGGGGCCGGATCCCGCCCGCGCTCGGACTGGCCGTGGCCTTGGCTGCGCTGCTGCCCGTGGCCAGTGCCCGCCGGAGCCAGGACCTGCACTGCGGAGGTAAGGACAGGACGGGACGGGATGGGAGGGTGGCACCGGGCTGGGGTGGCAGCCCACAGCACCAGTTACACCAGTTACTCCCGGTGGCTTTTGCTGGGGGCTGGCGCCGGGCCGGGGCCGCTGACGCCTGCATCCCCCACAGCATGTCGGGCACTGGTGGATGAGCTGGAGTGGGAGATCGCCCAGGTTGACCCCAGGAAAACCATCCAGATGGGCTCCTTCCGCATCAACCCCGATGGCAGCCAGTCGGTTGTGGAGGTGAAGGGGCTGCGGCAGAGCAGGGCTGGTGTCACAGTGTTCCCAGGGTGTCCCTGGACATGGCTGAGCCTTCCCAGCCTTCCCGCTCTGCTGTCGTGCCCACAGGCCTGACCTGCTGCTCCTACAGGTGCCCTATGCCCGCTCAGAGGCACATCTGACAGAGCTGCTGGAGCGGGTGTGCGAGAAGATGAAGGAATACGGGGAGAAAGTGGATCCCTCCACGCACCGGAAGAGCTACGTGCGGATTGTCTCCCACGACGGGACCAAGATGGATCTCTCTGGGGTCAAGATTGATGGGGACGTGGCTTCCAGCCTGAAGTTCGCGGTGTGTGCGGGGATGGGGGCCCCTTGGCAGCTGTTGGGGCTTGGCGGAGCTTTTGGGGGGTGGGACCTGCTCTGGGGGGTGGCCATCTCCCTTCTGGGGACGAGCTGGTCCCCCCAGCAGTTCCCAGGCTGGTGAGGGGGGGAGGCTTGGGGGGGCTGTGGGCCTCCCTGCTGCCGCTGACCTGCAGCGGCTCCGGTTGCAGTGTGAGAGCATCGCCGAGGAGCACGAGGACGAGCTCATCGAGCTCCTGTCCCACGAGGCTGACAACGTCAAGGACCGGCTCTGCAGCAAGAGGACGGGTGAGCCGGGCGGGGGGGGGCTCCTGCTGCCCTGGGGGGGCTGAAGTGTGTCCCAGTGCTGCCACCCTTGGGGCTGAGCCAGGGCAGCTCTGTGCTGGCTCTGGTTTCCCCAGGTGCCTGCTCAGCAGTGTCTTCCTTCCCGCGGGGTTGTTTTCAGCTGGGACACCCTGGGGTCAGGACACGTTGTGACCTTTGTGCTGCCCTATGTGTGACCTTGGCCCCGTCCATTACCCCCAGGCCGGCCCAGAGAGGGTCCCTTCCCTGCTGGGGACATGCTCCCTCCCCAGGGGGGCCCCAGGGGTCTCACGGTGCTGCCAGCTGCTCCCGGGGCTCAGCCTGGCCCTGACCGGGTGCCCGCTGCCTGCAGCCTGCCTGCCCTGGGCCGCCGTGGCTCTGGGATGCAGGGAATGACGGAGGTGGCAGCTCCGTGTGACCGGCAGCGTTTCCCATTCACCGCAGAGCAAAGCAGGGGAAGCACCGGTGTCCCCAGGCCTGTCCCTGCACTGCGGAAGGGACATGGCACCAGGGAGGGTCCGGGGGGCTCCACCGGGTTCTGAGCACCCCGTGTCCCCGCAGACCTGTGTGACCATGCGCTCCACATCCCACACGACGAACTGTGACGGTGTCGGCTGCCCCGGAGGATGGAGCCAGCCGCCCCGCGGGACCAGGACAGCCCTGGGCCCCCACCGGGTGTCCCAAGCCTTGGTCACCATTTCTGCCAGGATGGGCAGACACACCGGGGAGGACTGTGCCTCTGGAGCCGGTGTGGACACCACTGGCTGCTCCCGTCCTATTTATTCACTGTCCGTCCACTGCAGCTGCAGGGCCGGGGACACCGGGACACCGGCCTTGCTTCCCACAGGGCACCGTGTCCCTGTTCCTGCTGGACGTTTCTGCGGACAGGCTGTGCCAGCCAGGGACCTTCTGCTGCCACTGCTGGGGCACACGGCAGAGGACAGTGGGGCAGGTTTGGGGACGCCCCCTCCCTGCTGCAGGCAATAAAGGGGCCACGTGGCACCGTGCTGCCATCCCGCCCGAGCCCTGGTGTGTCCATGTGCATGTGGGGAAGGGCCGGGACCTGGGACAGAGCTGTGGACAGTGGTGACAGCCCCGTTTGTCCCCACAGTGACTTGAGCTCCCTCATTTCCAGCGTTGGGGGTATCCCCGGCAGCCCCGTGTCACTGGGCCCGGTAGAACCATCACCGCCGGGGTCCCATCCCTCAGCCCAGCCTGGTCTGGGGCCACTGCCCGTCCCTGTCCCGCGGGGCAATGCCCTGGGGTCAGCAGGGACAGTCACCCGCGGCCCGGCCCCTTGGCCCCTGCCGCCACCGCAGAGCCAGGGTGATGTCACAGGGTGATGTCACAGGGCAGCCTCCAGCCTATGTGGCTGACTATGGAGTGACATCATAGCCCCGATGACCTCATAGCCCATGGCCGAGAGCCTGGTGACATCACAGGGCCGCCCTCCGCCACTACCGAGCGACACCAAAGCACCGAGTGGCGCGGGCGGGTGACGCAGCACCGTGACGTCACGCGTGCCGGGCCATGACGTCACGGGGAGGGAGAGCGACTCTCCTCCCTCCCCGCCCCCGGATCAGGCGAAAACCGTAGCCACCTATAGCCCGGGCCTCCCCGCGCCGCAGCCTCATTTGTCTATCCCCACCCCGCGGCGGGTGGCGCGGCCAATGGTGAGCGGCTCTGCCCCGCTGGGGGCGGGAAGGGGCGGGGCTATGCTAATAACCAGCGCCGCGCCGCTGCCCGCCCCGCCCCGTCGCGCTGAGGACCCCCGGCCGCCGCCGCCGCCGCCGTTTGCTCCGGCCCCGCTCCCGCCCGGTCCCGGCCCCGCTCCCGCCCGACCCCGCTCCCATCCTGGTCCCGGTGTCGCCATGACGCTCCTCGCCGCCGGTACCCGCGCGGCCGCGCGCCTCCGCGGGCCCAAGGTGAGCGCGCCCGCCCCGGCCTTAAAGGGGCGACGCCGCCGTGGGGATGGGGGGGGGGGGGGGCCGTTCTTAAAGGGGCGACGCGTGGGGGGGGGCGCGATGCCTTAAAGGGGCCGCACAGCAGCGCGCGGGGGGGAGCGGCTGCACGTGGCGGGCCGGGACCCTAGCCCGCTGGGGAGATCGGAGGGGTGCAGGCACGGTAGAGGCCCCTCGAGGCGCGAACGCGCTTCACGGGGGGTCTGCCGTGGCTGCAGCCCCCATCTTGGGGTTCCCGCCCTGGACCCCCCCCGCGTTGGCCTTGGCCGCGGCCTCGGCGTTTCGTAACGTCTTTATCGACCGGGCGTTATTTTGGGAACCGGGGCCCGCTGTGTTGTGGTGCCCCACTTGGCCCCTGCTTGTCCTGGGGCGGGGGGAGCACTGCCCCCGGTGGCCCAGGCCCCCCGCCGGTTTGTGCCCTAATCCCGACGCCATCCTCCACCGAGCACTGCCCGGGGGGGGGGAGAAGGGGAGGGTGTTGCACCCATAAGTCAACGGGGGGTCCTGTGGTGGTCGGGTCCGTCCCAGCTCGGTGTCACTGCCAACGTGTGTGACCTTGAGCCGGTGACGCCTCGGTGACAGCTCGGCCCAGCCGTCCGGTGTAACCGGGGTGACACGGGGTGCGGCGGGGCCGCCTTGACCTTGGGCCTCCCGCTGCCGTCTCTATTGTTCCTGCCGGCATTTTCCCTTCTCAGCTGCCGCCTGTTGCGGGGGGACATGGGGGCGGTCGCCTAGATCGGGTAACCGGTTCCAGCCACTCCCGGGTTGTCGGGGTTTCTCCCGGCCGGGGCGGGTGCCGGCGAGGCGTGGGGCTGGGGGCTCTCTGCGGCGCTGCCCACCCCCGGCCGCGCACCCTCCCCCGCAGCCAGTGGAAAAAACGAGTCATGTTCTGTCTCCGCCGCAGGCGCTGCCGCAGCCCCGCACCGGGCTGGCCCTGGGCTCGCTGCCCGGGGGGATGCGGCCCCCGCCGGCACGGTGGGGACCCCCTCAGCGGGCTGGCACCTTCACCTTCCCCCATCTGGGTGCCGGTGACTGGATTCGGTGGCACACAGCCCCGTGCCCCCACAGCCAGGCCCGGGATTCCCGGCTGCGTCAGGGCGTTCCCGCCGGCCGGAATCCCCGCGCGGGCGAGGAACAAAGATCCGCGTCCCCAGCGCCGGGTGCCGGAAAACCGCAGCGGTGCTGGCAGAACCCGGCCCTGCCCCGGCCCGGCCGCTCTTGCCGGGATTGCTCCGCTCCGCGGGGGGTGCGGCCGGTGTCAAGGGTGATCCCATCGAGCGGGGAGCACCGAGGGGCGCCCCCGCCGCCCCCCTGCAGCGGCCGGCCCGGCTCAACCCGCGGCTCTGATCTCCGTCCCGCGTGGGCGAGGGAAGCGGCTGCGGTCGCGGCGTCCTTGTGGGACAGGATCTCACCGGAGCAGGGGGTGGATCCTGCCGCGGGAGCTGTGCTGGGGGCCGGGGATGCTCTGCGGCTGGGGGCTGCCTGTATGGCTGCACCCACCCGAAGCAGGGCAGCCAGGGTTGTCCTGGTAATACCGGGTCCCCATGTCTGCTTCTCTGCAGAATGCATCGTGTGTCCTCTTGGCCGCCCGTCACGCCAGCGCTGCCACGGTAAGAGCAGCCTCAGCTGCTGTCACCCCTCTCTCATTCCCCTCTAGGGGGCAAGTGGGTTCTCAGCCCCCGGCTTGTGCCAGGGCTCACAGCCCCCTTCTCTCCTCCCAGAACCTGAAGGATGTCCTGGTCAACATGATCCCCAAGGAGCAGGCAAAGATCAAGAGCTTCAGGCAGCAGCATGGCAGCACGGCCATTGGGCAGATCACGGTGGACATGGTGAGTGGGGGGAGGCCGCTGCACCAGGGCCCCCAGGCTGGGCCGCAGCCGGTGACCGTTTCCTTTCCCCCTTCTTCAGGTGTACGGTGGGATGAGGGGCATGAAGGGGCTGATATATGAGACCTCAGTGCTGGACCCTGATGAGGTAGGGCCTGATTTGGCCCCGCTGGGGCTCCCACCCCCCTCCATGGGTGCCACCACCGTGGCTGATGTGTGTGCCGGGCACTTTAGGGCATCCGCTTCCGTGGGTACAGCATCCCTGAGTGCCAGAAGCTGCTGCCCAAAGCCGCGGGGGGAGAGGAGCCGCTGCCTGAGGGGCTCTTCTGGCTGCTGGTGACGGGAGAGGTGCCCACCCAGGAGCAGGTAACGGGCTGCGGGGCCGGTGGGGTGGGTTTGCTGGCCCCCTGCCCCATGTCTCAGCCTCCTGTGTCCCCCCGCAGGTGAGCTGGCTGTCCCGTGAGTGGGCCCGTCGCGCTGCGCTTCCGTCCCACGTGGTGACCATGCTGGACAACTTCCCCACCAACCTGCACCCCATGTCCCAGCTCAGCGCCGCCATCACTGCCCTCAACAGCGAGAGCAAGTTCGCTCGCGCCTACGCCGAGGGCATCCACCGCGCCAAGTACTGGGAGGTACGGGGGGGCCAGGCGCCCCGGTGCAGCGTGTAGGGGCTCAGGCACCCCACCTCTGAGCTCGGGCCGGGCCGGGGCGTGGGTGTGGGTGTGGGGGGTCAGGGGCTCGTGCCCCTTGGGGCAGGCAGCCGCCCCCGCCTTACCCCACCTGCCCCAGTTTGTCTATGAGGACGCCATGGACCTGATTGCCAAGCTGCCCTGCGTCGCCGCGAAGATCTACCGCAACCTGTACCGCGAGGGCAGCAGCATCGGGGCCATCGACCCCAACCTCGACTGGTCCCACAACTTCACCAACATGCTGGGTTACACCGACCCCCAGTTCATCGAGCTGATGCGGCTCTACCTCACCATCCACAGGTGCGGGGCCGGGAGGAGCTGCTGGAGCAGGCGGGGACCCGGCTCCACTCCCAGCCCCAGGGCCAGGAACGTGCCTGGGCTGCTCCTGGGGTGTCATGGGGTGCACAGCGTGGGGCCACGGGCAGCCCTGGGGCAGGGCTGGGAACATTGTGGCCCTCCAAAATGCAGTGGGGGTGTCACCTCAGCTGTAGGGGCCCCTTGATGGGGAGAGGGGAGACCTGACACCCCTTCCTTATCACCGCAGTGACCACGAGGGGGGAAATGTGAGCGCCCACACCAGCCACCTGGTGGGCAGTGCCCTCTCCGACCCCTACCTCGCCTTTGCTGCCGCCATGAATGGGCTGGCTGGGCCCCTGCACGGCCTCGCCAACCAGGTGGGCACCGTCCCTCTGTCCCTCTGCCTGTCCCTCTGTCCCTCTGCCTGTCCCTCTGTCCCTCTGCCTGCTGCTGTTCTCACCCCTCCTGCCCTGCCCACAGGAGGTGCTGCTCTGGCTGACTGACCTGCAGAAGGAGCTGGGCCAGGATGTGTCAGACGAGAAGCTGCGGGATTTCATCTGGAACACGCTCAACTCGGGCAGGGTGAGTCTGGCTCTGCCAAGGTCTGGGGCTGGGGCTGGGGCCGGGCTCTGACCCCCCCATCCCCACAGGTGGTGCCGGGGTACGGGCACGCGGTGCTGCGCAAGACGGACCCTCGCTACACCTGCCAGCGGGAATTTGCCCTCAAGCACCTGCCCAAGGACCCCATGTTCAAGCTGGTGGCCCAACTCTACAAGATCGTCCCCAACGTGCTGCTGGAGCAGGGCAAGGCCAAGAACCCCTGGCCCAACGTGGATGCCCACAGCGGGGTGCTGCTGCAGGTGAGCCCAGGGGTCCCAGCTCTGCCCCAGCCCCCCTCCTCTGGGGAGGGCTCCCTGGCCCTGACCCCCCCTCTCTCCCTGCAGTATTATGGGATGAAGGAGATGAACTACTACACGGTGCTCTTTGGGGTCTCCCGGGCCCTGGGCGTCCTCTCGCAGCTCATCTGGAGCCGGGCTCTGGGCTTCCCCCTGGAGAGGCCCAAGTCCATGAGCACGAAGGGGCTGATGCAGCTGGTGGGATACAAATCCGGGTGAAGAAGGGACGGGGATGGGGCCGTGGCCCCACTGCTCCCCAGGGAACGCTGCTAGGACGGGCCCTGGACCCACTCGGCACTGACCCCTCCTCGGCTCTGGGGCTCCTGCCCCCCCCACCGCTCCTCACCCCCCCTCCCTGCTGCCTGGGGTGGGGGCAGAGGCAGCCCCGGGGCTCCCCCGACCCCAGAGCCCCCTCCCCGGGGGCCCCCGCACCCCCACTCTGCCCTGGCAGCACCAGGCACACTGGGAGCCCCCCTCGCCTCCCCCTGCTGCTGGGCTGTGGGGGGCCGCACCGGTGTGTTGTGGGGGTGCAGCCCCCCCTGCCACAGTCCCCCCCCGAGTGGGGATCAGTCCCGACCCGTGTCCAGGCCCCCCCGTGGGACAGCAGGTGAAGAACAAGTGTCACACCCCCCCACAGGGACTCGATACACTCCTCCCCGGCCCCCACCCCGTGTTTGTGTGACCCCCCCATGTCTGATGCCCCCGGGCAGCCGGAGCTGGGACCCCCCTGCCCTGGCCCCGGCCCCTCGCAGGTATCAGCCACTTCTGTACAAACAACAACAAAAATGCAAAATAAATGTTTTTATTAACAAAGCTGGAGCCTCCCACCGTCCCCCTGCAGGAGTAGGACCGGGCCTCTGGGCTCTGTGCTAAGGGGGAGTCAAGGGATGGTGCTCCCCCCAGCCACAGGGGCTGCCCGGGGGTCCCAGTTTGTCCAGGCTGAGACCAGCAGTTGCCCCTCAGCTGCGTTGGGCTTGGGGGGGGGGATCCATAGGTACCAGCCCAGTTTGGAGTCCTGGGGTCTGAGCATGCAGCCCCCAGCTCCCCTCTCCCATGGGTTGGAATGAGGACCAGGAGCCTGTGCACCCTTCAAAATTCTTTATTGGCCGGTAAAAGCCCTTCCTTGGGCAGCAAGGCCACCACGCCCTTGGTGACAGGGATGGACCAGGCTGGGAGGAGCTGGGGGGGGTCTCGGTGTGCCCCTGACCCCCCCCCCCCATTCCCCCCCAGTGGGTGAAGCAAGAGCCGCCCCTGTTCTCCTCCCAAAGGTAAGGGACAGTGAGCTGGAACAGGGGGTGGGGGCGACACTGCGGGGGCTGCAGGCTGGGGCCGTCCTGCGGGTGGTGGGGATGGGGTGGGGGGTGGGGTGGGGGGGCGGCACAGGCCGCCCCCTCCCCCCCTCTGTGCGTGTGAGTTGTGCAAACTGTGCGACGTCGGGTCTGGCGCTGCCAGGGGCTCTCGCCTCCGCTCCCCCTGCGCCCCCCTCCTTCCCTTTTGTTCCTGGAAGAGCTGGGGAGGGAGGGGGGGGGGGGGGGCCTCGGCCTTCCCTGGGGGTCCCCCCCTCGTGTTCCCATGCAGGGTCTGGCCAGGATTCCCTGCCAGTGAACACCACCCGCCCCCCTCTTCCTCCTGCTCTCCCGGAGTGAGACGCAGGGGGCTTGGCTGACCCAGGAGCTGCCCACCCCCCCCCCCCCTATCTGGGACCCTCTGGCCTGGCCGAGCAATAAAAAAAGAACTGGAGAAAAAAAACAAAAACAATAACAAAAATGAGCTCCCAAGAACTAAAACAAAACTTAAAACCAAAATCAGCTACACCACCAGGGAGTCCAGTGCTGGGCGCTGCTCCCACGCGTTGTGGTGGGGCTGGCAGCTCCGGAGGGTCCCCCGGGACCGGGGGGGTTGAGGCAGCGGAGACGCTCGCAATAAATATCTGTGCGGGGGGCGCAGGGGGGCCCTGGGTGGGCACAGTCCGTGGCGGCTGGGCCGCCCTCACGTCTGGTGAACCTCGTGGAACATCAGCTCCCGTGGGATGCGCGTCTCAGGACCAAAGTTCTTGGCCGCCCGGCGCTCGAAGGCAGCGACCATCTGCTTGACCACCTCGTCGAAGAAGACGGTGGCGAGTTGGGAGTGGAGCAGGGAGCGGAACTCAAAGGAGATCTGGGGAGGAGCACAAGCCTGTGAGGATCATCTGAGGGACCTGGGGTGGTTCAGACTGGAGGAGGCTTAGGGGAGTTGGTCTCTTCTCCCAAGGAACAAGCGGAAATGGACTCAAGTTGTGTCAGGGGAGGTTTAGATTGGATTGCTGGAGAGCAAGGAGAAGGGCCTGGAGAAAGGAGGAATGGCTGAGGGAGGTGGGGGTGTCCAGCCCAGAGAAGAGGCTGAGGGAGCAACCTTCTGACCCTGCAACTGCCTGAGAGGAGGTTTAAGCCAGGGAGGTTGGTCTCTGCTCCCCCAGGAACAAGTGATGGGACAGGAGGAAATGGCCTCAAGTTGTGCCAGGGGAGGTTGAGATTGGAGGTTAAAAGAAACTTCTTCACTGGAAGGGTCATTAACCACTGGCACAGGCTGCCCAGGGAGGCAGTTGAGTCTCCATCCCTGGAGGTGTTTAGGAGATGTTTGGATGTGGTGCTGAGGTGTGTGGTTTAACCACTGGACTTGGTAGAGTTAGGTTAACGGTTGGTAGAGTTGGGTTATGATTGGACTTGATGATCTTAGAGGTCTTTTCCAACCAGAGGGATTCTGTGACTCTGAGGAGAATGACCAGTGTCAGCCTGGGTAGGGGGCAGCTCCCCCAGCCCCCCCCAGCACAGCCTCTTACCGAGAAATCCACGGTGCTGGTGCGGGGGTAGCCAGGGATGCCGGGGCTGAAGCGCCAGTTGGTCTCCAAGTGGTTGAAGAGGCGCCCATCGGTGCAGACAGCCTGGGGTGGGGGGGGTGAGCAGCTGCTCAGAGGGGGGTCCAGGAGCCAGCCAGGGTGATCCAACCCCCCCCCAGGTGGGGTCTGCACTCACCTTGACGAGATGTGGGCGGACCAGGGTGACGATGGAGGTGTAACGTTCCAGCACAGGTGGGAATCCCACCTCCAGCTGGGCCTTGACGTGCCCCGTGCGCTTGGAGACCACCACGGACTTCTTGCACCAAGGCACGAAGTTCTTGTAGTCCTCCACGTTGGCCACCACGTCGTACATCTCCTGCATGGAATACCTGGGGGGGGGGGGGGGGGGGGGTGCAGGAGCAGGTGCCACAGGGCCCCATGGCACCGGCTGTAATGCCCCCCATTCCCCCCCACCCCTTCCCCCTAAAAAAAAACCTACCCGATGATGCGCCGCTCTGAGTATTCCTTCCGCTTGTTGGTGAGGTTCAGGAAGGTCCGACTGGGCTGGATTTGGGGGTGCCCCCTCGTGCTGCCCCCTGGGTGGCTGAGCTGGAGGCCACAAAGCACCGTGTGCCTGGGGGGGGGACAGGAGGTAGTGGGGCGTGGGGGGCGACTGGTACCAGAGCTACCCCTGAGATGGTGACAACGTGGGGCCTCTTCCAGAGCTGCCCATGTCCCTCCTGGGCTGAGAATTGGCCTCACGGTGCGTGGGGGGGGGGTGGAGTGGGCCCCCCCCGGCTACACACAGTCCTGCCTGGGGGGGTTGAGGGCTCATCCCAGGGCTGCTGCAGCCAAGGGGAGGGAGGCCAGGAAACCTGACCCGGGGACATCTAATCCCGGCCAGGAGAGCAGGGACAACTGCCCCTCACCCCCCTGCTGCCCCCCCCCAGCGCTGCGACTGGCTTAACCTTCTCTCTGTACCCCCCCAGCCCGGTCCCTAAGGTGCCAGTGGGAAGGGACAACACAGGCCACCTCCTGGAGGGGTCCCGGGCGGCCCAGCCCAGAGCCGCGGGGACACAGCCGGGTCCGGGTCGGGTATTTTTAGCGGCGCCTGGGGCCGGTCACCCCGGCCCTGCTCCAGGACTGGTGGCCGAGGAGAAAGGTCCCGCTGCTCCCGGAGCCACGGGATGCTCCCGCGCCATAAGGAGTCACCTGCGGCACTTGGCAGCCCCCGAGCTCCTGGCATAGCCGGGGGGGGCACGGGAGGACACAACGGTCGGTGTGGTTGAGCCGTGCGACCCCCGGGGGTGGCCGAGCAGCACCGGGGGTCCCGGGACCCCGCAAGCACGGTCGTGCCCCTGAGGCCATCGCCCCCCTCCTCGCCCGGCAGCGCTCGGTGCCGTTCGTGCTCCGTGACAGGGCATGACGGTGCGGCCCCTGCTCGGGGCTCCCGAGAGCCGCCCTGTCCCCCAGCACTCGGTGCTGCCTCGGGCTCGCCCAAGGGACACCGGCCCGGCACAGAGGTCAGCGCCGGCGAGGACACGGCCGGGGTGACCCGAGGTCCCCTGGACTCGTCCGAGCAAATGGTGACGCTGGCGCCCGGCCCACCGGTGTGACCGACGTCCCTCCTGACCCCAGGAGAGGGCTTGGCACCGGCCCGGCCCGCTCCCGGGACAGGACCGCCGGTCCCCCGGGGGTGGCACTCGCCCCCCACCTTTTGCCCCAAGGTCAGGTCCCAGCTGAGGCTCCGGCTCCCCAACGGGCACCGAGTCCCTCCCTCCTGCCCCCGGATGGGGGGCTCCACCGGGGCCACAGACCCCCCGTGGCCACGGGCCGCCCCTTCCCGTCCCTTCGGTGTCCCCAAGGTCGCCCCGAGACCGCGGGAGGCCCGGATCACAGCCCGCTCGCCCCACAGGAGGTCATCCCCGGTCCTGCCTGGCGTCCCCGTCGCCGATCGTCCCCGGGGCCCGCCTCGTCCCCGCCCCGCGGCCCTGCCCGGTGCCGCCGCCCCGCGGGCTCTCACCTGCCAGGCGGGGCCACCGTGGCCCGCAGCCGTTGCCGCGCCCCGAGCTGCAGGGCCCCGCGGAGCCGCCGGGCCGCCATGACCGGGGCCGGGACGCGGCTCCGCTGCCCAAGCACCGGCGCCGCCGCCGTGACCTCTGACCCCGCCCATGACGTCACCGTGTCTCCATGGAGCCCGCGCGCGTCACGGGCGGGGGGGCCGGGGCGGGCAGCGCTCCCGCGCGGGGGACGATGGGAGGTGTAGTCCCCGCTGGGCCTGGGGGCCCTGCGGCCACCCTGGGACCCCCCCGGCCCTCAGGACGGGGTCCGGGGGTCCCCGCGTCCCCCAGAGCCGGGACTGCGGGATCCCTACGCCCCTCAAGGCCGGGGTCCCCGCGTATCTCCTGCCCAGGGGCTGGCTCAGCAGTGCCCAAAGGGGCCCCGGCAGGCAGACCAGCTCCGGTGGGTCACACTGACCCACGGCCCCGCTGGCCGCCCGGGGCTGCGGCGGCCTCATCCCAGGCGGGCAGGTCAGCAGCTGCTGGTGACTGCCTCGGTTTACCTTGGCTCCCCCGTTAGGTAACAGCCGGCTAAGGGCAGTCCGGAGCACACGATAAAAATAGCCCCGGCAGCTCCGACCCCAGATCTGCCGCCTTTGACTGGGCCCGGTCGGGCCGCAGCCACGCGACCGGCCCCGCCAGCCCACGAGTGTCCTGGGATTCGAGGGACAGGGAGCGGCGGGAGCGTGTCCTGTCACCCACGTCCCTCAGGGCAGAGCAGGGGAGGCAACACACCGGGAATTGCCTGTACCGGTGGGAACAGTGCAGCCCAACGCCGGCTCCTTCATTTAACACTACTCCAAGCAGGGATGGAAGCGGCTGGGCAGGACACGGTCGGAGCCCGCGTGGGGCTGGGGGGACAGGGGAGCAGGCTGGGGAGCAGGTGAAGAGCTGCCCGACCCTTTACCGCATCCCGGGCACCTGTGAGAGCCGGTGTGGCCGTGACAGCAGGAGCGGCGGGACGAAAGCAGCTCCACGGGGTGAGAAGGCAGAGCTGCCCCTCGGCCCAGCACCGCTCCTGCCCCGATACCCACCGCGGCGGAGCGAAGGGGGCACCGGCCAATGCCGGCGCATGTTGGGGCCATCAACATCCCGGTGTCAGCCGGGGGACAGACCCTACCGCCTGCAGCCCGTGGACCGGGGCAGGACGAGAGGCTCCAGTCGGCGTTCCCTTGTTGGGGGCTCACCCCGAGCCGTGCCGGTGTGGGAGGCTGCTCATCCCAGAGGCCGCGGGATGGATTCGGGCCGGGCTCCCCCGGGCCCAAGCGGGGGATCCCCTGGCCGCCCTCCTCCCGCAGCCCCCCCCGCGGACCCGGCGATGGCGGCCGGCGGCGGCGCTGCGGCCCGGCGGCGGCGGCGGCCGCTCCCCGGGCGGTGGGCGGGCCCAGCCGCTCCCCGCCCCGCCAGCCGCCCGAGCCGAGCCGCCGCGGCCGGAGCCCGATGCGGGGAGCTGGGCGCTGAGGGCGGCCCCGAGATGGGGATTCTCAGCATCACGGACCAGGTACGGCCGCCCCTGCACTCGCCCGCCGCCTCCGCGCCGCGCCGCGCCCGGCCGCGCCGCCCCGCCAGCCCGGGGATGCGCGGCCTAGTCCGCGCCGCCGCCACCGGGCCCGGCCCGGCCTCCGCCCCAGGCCGCGGCCCCCGGCCCGCCGCCGCGCGGAGCCTCCCATCCCGCTCCCAGCTGCCGCCGGGGCCCGCCGGGCCTCCCGCACCACCCCGCCGCGGCCCCGGCCCGGCGCAGGGACCTCTCCGCTCCGCCCGGGGCCGGCGGGACCGGGCCCAGCGAGGACAGGCTCCCCGGGAGGGAATCCTCGCCCTGGAACCCTCTGGCCCGGCGGGGACGGGACCCCCGGGACGGAACCGAGCCTGTCCCAGGCCGCTGCGTCTCCCGCTGCCGCCCCCGGCGTGTCCCCCCTGGGCTTTGGGGACACGCCTGGGGTGCAGCCTGTCCCGGTGGGGGTTTGGAGACACCCCCGGTGTGCAGGGTATCCCCAGCGTGGTTTTGGGGACACTCCTGGGGTGCAGTGTGACCTCGTCGGGGTTTGGGGACACCCCAGGGGTGCATGGTGTCCCTGTTGGGTTTTGTGGACACCCTGGGCTGCAGGGTGCCCCCAGTCTAGTTCTGGGGACACCCCAGGGGTTCAGGGTATCTCCCAGGCCGGGTTCCCCACCCCATCCCGGTGCCTCTATCGCGGCCCTGGCCCGGCTCCTGTCCTGTCCGTTGTGGGGTCTCCCGGGACCCCCGTCCTTGTCGCCTTCCCCTGCTGGGAGCACGGACGGTGCCGCTCGTGGGCTCGGTGTCCGTGCCCCGGCACCGGCGCAGGGACCCCGGCATCGCCCGGGCTCAGCCATCAGCTCTTCCCCGCGTGTTTCACATAAACCCCCCCTTTATCCACCAAGGTTTTGGGGGTGGGGGCTGCAGGGCCCCTCGGAACCAAAGATTTTCGCCTGCTCCTGCGGTTCGGTTGATGCCGCGGGGGTTCGGAGCCCGGCGGGGGCGGGACTGAGGACCAGGGACTGCTCCGGGATTTAAATAGAACTTTTTTTTTATTTTGGTAACCAAAACATGGAGCTTTCCCCGGGAATGGTGGGTGGGTGTGTCAGCCCCAGCACTGCTGCAAACCGCGCGCCGCCGAAGGCTGCTCAGGGCGGAATCATCGTCTGCGATTCTTTTTCTCTCTTTTTTTGTTAAAACCTTTTTTTTTTAAAGTCTACCGGGTGATGCTGAGCCTGCTGCATTCCAGGGGAATGACTCACGCGTTCCCTCTGACCCGGGATGTGTTCCCCGTGTTTTAACTGCTGTTAGTTCCATGGTGGGGTGAGCTGGGGAGCGCGGGAGTGGCCGGACAGCAGGGGTGGGAAGGGGTTGCATGGAAAACCGAGTTCAGCTGCTCCTCCGAGGGGTCAAGCTCGTCGGTTTTCATCGTTAGATGCAACCTGTGGCCCGTGGGGCTGGGCCGGGGCTGCCGGGGTCGCGGCCCCCTGGGCTCGGAGCAGGGACAACCGTGGGGTGCTGAGTGGAGCTGGAGCAGCCACAGGCTCTGCCCAAGAACCCGCTGCCAAAAATGGTGTTTTCAGGCCTGTGCAGCAGGACACAAATGTGGGGTCTGGGGTGATGCCCAGAGGTTGGGCAGCTCCTGACTCACCCAGCGGCTCGGGCAGCTTTGGCCGTCGGTTCTGCAGCCCACACGACCTGGTTGTCACCTGGGCTGGGCTCCGGGTTCGTGGTCTGTGAGGTGACTTATTTGAGGTGTGGGCAGCAGGAATCAGGAGGAGCTCCAGGCTGGGCTCTGCCAGGTGCTTTACTCCATCAGAGCCAGTGTAGCCTCGTAGG
The DNA here is from genome assembly GCA_020745705.1 of Hemiprocne comata. Lineage (NCBI taxonomy): Eukaryota > Metazoa > Chordata > Aves > Apodiformes > Apodidae > Hemiprocne > Hemiprocne comata. Next base: position 332,247 of record CM036614.1, read on the forward strand.
TTTCTCAAAAGGTAGGGGAGCAGCAGGAGGTCCTGCAGGAGAGTATGAGCTGTGTCTTGGGAAACCTGATTCACTGTCTGCAGAGACCTGTCTCCTACCAGGAGACTCCAGCTGGCTTGGAGGGAGGGTTTTGGGGCTGTGGCTGAAGCTGTGGATGGCGGGAGCAGGACCTGCCATGGGCAGCCTGCACAGGGTCTGCCGGGCCCAGATCTGTGCTGCTCCTTGGACTGGGGATCGGGGAGGCTTTTCCATTGATTCCTCAGGCTGTTCACCAATGAACAACCACTAAAAGGACCTTGCTGATGTGGAAGTTGGTCCCTGGTGGTGGCTGAGCCACGGACTCACAGCAGCTCATTCCTGAAGCGGGGCCCTGGTGGGATCAGGCTAGTGCCAAGTCTCTGATGTGCCATGATGCTGCCGGTTCTGCTCCCTCCTGTGTCCTCCATGTGGTGCCACCTTCATGACTTGCTTCTCTCTCTCTTTGTAGCCTCCTCTGGTCCAAGCCATCTTCAACCGCAACATAGAGGAGGTGCGGTCGCTGCTGAACCAGAAGGAGAACATTAATGTACTGGTGGGTGCTGCTCCCCTTCCAGTGCTCCCTGTTCCCTTCCCTGTGCACAGTTCTTGGGCAGAGGGGAGGGCAGGGCTCAGTGCTGAGATGTGGGGGCTGTCGAGGAGGATGAGGGTGGTCAGAGCTGGGGTTTTGAGACATGGACTTCTGGATCTGCTCCTGGCTCGGCCACCATTTGCTGCTCAGTTTGTCCCCTTGCCTTGACCTTTCCATCTGTAAAATGGGGTGTGTGGAGGAGCAGGGCTCCCATCCCAGGAGATGGCAGGAGCTTCCTGAGGCTCTCAACCATGTGGGAGGACATTCCATGGAGGCTTTGCTGCCTTTCCTGTCCACCTTTCTCCTTTGGGATGGCGACCCCAGGTAGTTTGGTGCGAGCGCAGCAGGTCTGGCTTGAGAGCAGGTTGTTCCCTGCAGGGGCAGGAGTGTCTGAGCCGCCCAGCAGAGCCGGGCTCACCTCTCCAGGGGTCAGGAGGGGTTTCTACTGCGCTCCTCCAAAGCCAGAGGGTGGTTCTGATGCTCATTCCAGAGCGGACAGGGAGGCCGGGAGAGGCGGCCGCCGTTCAGACACATCCCTGTGGCCCTGGGTGAGCAGCCCTGGGTGGCGCCAGCCTGGTGGTGACAAGAGTGGCCCGTCCTCATGTGGGGACCAGGCTCCAGCGAGGCAGGGGGTGAAACCTGCTGGTGACCCCCTCCAGTCCACCGTGCCCACGTGCCTGCCCTGGCTCTGGCACAGAGCTCATGGACAGTGCCAGACGTGTCCCCGGGGCCGGCTGGGCAGCACCAGCTGGTGCAGTTGGACCAGAGCCGGGCCAGCAATTCCTGTGCTTTCAGCCCAAAAGCTGGGCTCAGCTGAGAGCTCCGGGCAGGAGCTGCCTGTCCTGCTTCTCCTCTTGCTCCTCTCTGAGCTGTGGCACTAACCAGGGCTCTGGGTTGTGCTGCTCCCAGGTTTTTGGCACGTTGCTGTTGGCTCCACCGAGCCCTCAGTCCGGGTGTTCTCCTGCCCCAGCCCGCGGGGCCCTGCTCACCCTGACCCTCGAGGGGCTAAACCTGGAGGTCAGGGACAGGGCTGGCCGGTGTCCTGGGAAGGTGCCAATGTGCCTGCCAGGGAGGGCGGTTCCATCCCGTGGGACCTGATCCCACAGAGGGAACATGGGGATTTTTTTCCGTGGCTGGTTCAGTTGGGTCTGGCAGCTCCTGGTCCTCTTGTGTCGGTGCTGAGGGTTGTTTTGCTTTCGCGCAGCTGCTGAAGGAATAAACCCACAATTGTTAACACTTAATTTCCTTTTTGTGTGCAGGTTTAGAAATGTTGTTGCTTGCTCAGTGACCTCCCAGCTGGGTTTCACTTTCACATCTCCCTGCCTGGTTGTGCCAGCACGAGTTGTTACCAAAAAATAAAACCCCCACCCTTTTCCAGGCAGATTTTAACCGAATGAAAAGCAATTACAGTTTTTTGCCCCCCTCAAACACAAAGTCTGGGGCTCAAAACACGTTGTGCTCCTCTGGCTTTCTGCTTGTTTGCTTCCTGGTGTTGGTACGTGGCGTTCCCTGAGGAAAGCTGGAGCCAAGAGGCAGAGGGTTCCCAGGGCCCGGTCCTGAGCACACACAAGTGAAGGTGTTTTTTCTTTGGCTGACACAGTCGAGGATCAGCGAGGGGCTTTGGCCCCTTCCTGGCCTCAGGGGCTGCGGGTCTGGGGCAGCTCTCGGAGCTCTCTGCAGTTCCAGGAGGTTTTGTTGTTGGCTGAGAGGACGGGGCTAGGCACAGCCAGGCTCTCGTCTCCATCGCAGGTGTCCCTTAAGTCCGGTGGCTCCGGAGCTGGGTCAGTCTCGGAGGGATGAGATGAGTGGCTCTTGGAGCTCCCCTGGCCTCCCTCGTGCTGGGGACAAAGTTCCCTCTGCTCCAACCACCCCAGGAGCTCTGGGGGGGGCTGTGCACCTGCAGCACTGCAGGAGGGTGCTGGGATCAGCCAGTTTTCTCCCGGTCCCACATCCCAAGATGCTGCACAAGCTGCTGGGGGTGTTGGGGCAGACTGGAGCAAGGAGGAGGGGTTGTGCTGGGAGGGACCTGCCTGTCCTCAGAGCTCATGGGCCGTTTGTGTTTCCTGCATCCCTGCTCAGGACCAAGAGCGCCGAACGCCGCTGCACGCTGCTGCCTACGTAGGAGATGTTGCAATCCTGGAGCTCCTCATCCTGTCAGGTAAGAGCCGGGGCTCAGGGCGCTGGGCTCAGGTGCTGGTGCTGCCCTCGAGTGTCTCTCTGACCTCCACTGGCCTGAGGGCTGCAGAGCAATAGGTTTTGGTCACCCTCCAAGCAACCATGTGCTCGTGCTTCAGCCAGCGGGGTTGCGGCCAGGGGAAGATTAGGAAACGTTGCTGTAATCCTGAGAGGTTTGTTCAGACAGAGAAAAGTCTTGGAACCAAAATAGTTGAGGTGGAAACCAAGCCAGGAGGGGGGTGAGGGCAGGGTGTTAGGAGGGGGCAGGGGATGCACACCTTGGAGACCCCCCCAGATGGCAGGATGCTCAGGGAAGCAGAGCTAAAAACCAGGATTTTGCTCAGTTTGGGCTTATGTTCCTTGGTGTGAAGCTGCCCTTGGTCCCACCTGGTGCAGACAGGGGAATATCCTAATCCAGCAGCTCCCTGGGGCACCATGGGCTGTGCAGCTGCTGCTGGTGGGGTGGGGGAACCCCAGGGCTGGTGAGATCCCACCCGACCACTACAGGGAGATACTGGGGGAAATCCTGTCCTCGGGGCTTGTTCAGCAGGCTCGGGGCTGTTCAGCTCTGTCTGCAGAGCACGAGATGCCCTTACCTGCCCTGGGGTGATTTTTCCCTGCCTGAGTGTTGAGTTCTGGGCTGCAGAGGGGGGCATAGAGGGGCAGGGGCTTCGAGGGCTGAGGGACATTAGTGCCCAGCATGGCTGTGGGGCTGGGATGGCAGCAATCTGTCATCTGGCCTTTCTAGTATGGAGATGTAGCCCTCAGTGACCACAGCTCCCAACGTGAAATGCTCTGGGCTGTTTTTTTTTTGTCTCCAGTGGCCTTGTTCTCAAGCAGGGAGCAGGGCTGCTCGCTGGGTCTGTTGTGGTTTTTGGATGAGCAGGTGAAGTCTCAGCCTGGCAGAGGTGCAGCCTCCCCAGGGCTGGGGCTCGTTCCTCTGCAGCCCACGGGGTCTATCCCACCCAGAGCTCTGTGCAGTGTCCCCTCCTGTGGCAGACCTGGCATTCCTGCCTCAGAGGTGGCTGCAGAACTGCCCTGGGGTGGGGGCCACTGTCACCTGTGTCCCCTGACCCCTCTGTCTCCCCCAGGTGCTAACGTGAACGCGAAGGACACTGTCTGGCTCACCCCTTTACACCGCGCTGCGGCTTCTCGTAACGAGGTAGGTTCCCTCTGGGCCTGCCTGCTCCTTGCATGGGGTGGTGGGCACTGATGAGACCTTCTCTTTTCCATCTTGCCTGGGTTTGGCTGAGATGGGTGGGCTTGTTAGAGTGGAGATGGACGCGTGTTTCAGGGGCAGACCATGAGAGCCAGAAAGCAGTCTCCTTGGTTCCCTTCCCTCCATCCCTCAAGAGTTAGCCGTTGGGTTTTCCCCACAACATCCTCCTCCCCTTTCCCCAGGGCTTTGTCTAATCCAGCTTTAATTTCTTTGAGGGATAATGGGGCTCTTGCCCTTTCTCTCCAGAGCTGATTCCAACTGATCTTGTTGGAAAGTTTTCCTGACGTTTGGCTTTTGTGGGCTTAACTTCATCCCACTTAACTTTGCCCTGTTTTGAGTTGCTGGAGAGCAAGAAACTCTGTGGTCATGTTGGTTGGAGCCAAGGGATCAGAAGCCCTGAGGCTGACACGGTCCTTTGCCCGGCCCTGCCACCAGCTGTCCCGGGGGAGGGCGCGGCCGTGGTGGCTGAAGCTCTGCCTGGTGCTGGGGGAGGTGCAGCCTGTGCAGCGCAGTGGGGCAGACGGGGGGTTGCAGAAAGCAGCCCCGACCAGCAGAAAGGGGAAATAGTGACCCAGTGTGGGTCACTGGGTCACCTTTGTGCCCCCCCGGGCGCTTCGCACCTCGTAGGCCACGGACAAGCACTCGGGCAATGTGACATGGGGGGGGGTCAGTGCCGGTGTCCCTGTGCAGCTGATGGGACAAGCCCAGCTCAGTCGGGTCCCACACACCCAACTCCAGCCTGGAAGGAGCTGGAGCAGCCCCAGTGAGGGCTGAAGGATCCGTGTAGGGAAGATTCCTTCTCCATGCTCATGCTCTCTGTGGTAAGCTGCTGAAACATCCACACGTGGGCCTCAAAATATCCCTGGGGACACAAAAGCAAACCAGGACTTGGGGCTGGAGAGGATCTGGGCAGCCCCGTATGTGCCCAGAGTGTGAGGTGGCCAGAGCAGCAGCTTCCCCCACCTGGCTGGAGGGTTCAGGTGCTGGGTTAGAGCTCTGCTTTCCTCTGCTCCCTCAGAAGGCACTTCACCTCCTCCTGAAGCACTCGGCGGACGTCAATGCCCGCGACAAGTATTGGCAGACACCCCTGCACGTCGCTGCTGCCAACCGGGCCACCAAGTGTGTGGAGGCCATTGTCCCCCTGCTCAGCACTGTCAACGTGGCCGACCGGACAGGCCGCACGGCGCTGCACCACGCCGTGCACAGCGGCCACCTCGAGGTGGGTGAGGAGGGTCTGGGCCCGGGGGACACACGTTGTCCCCTTCCTGGCTCTGGGCTTTGCAGGGGGCAGGGGGGGTGGCAGCCATGCCTCTCACCACTTCTCCCCTCCCAGATGGTGAACCTGCTGTTGAACAAAGGGGCCAGCCTGAGTACTTGTGACAAGAAGGACCGCCAGCCCATCCACTGGGCAGCTTTCTTGGGTAGGTTTTCCCCTCACGCTTCAGTCCAGTTTCTTCTCCCATGCTCCTCCCTGCCTCTGGATTCACCTTGCAAGGTGGTGGGGCTCTGCTGTGTCTGGGTCTCTGTTTTTGGGGGTCCCCTGGCTCTTACCGCTGTCTCCCGGACAGGGCATTTGGAAGTCCTGAAGCTGCTGGTGGCCCGGGGAGCTGATGTGATGTGTAAGGACAAGAAGGGCTACACCCTCCTGCACACGGCGGCCGCCAGCGGCCAGATTGAGGTTGTGCGTCACCTGCTGAGGCTGGGGGTCGAGGTGAGACCACCCCCCGGCTATGGGCAGGGTGGGCTGGGGGGTGGGCTGAGATGGGAGTGGGGAAAGGGTGCTGAGGGTGGCAGGAGGCCTGGCCGGGTCTCAGCTGCCTTTTCCCCTTCCTGAATCCCCAAATCCTCTGGGGTTTGTTGCTCTGGCAGATCGATGAACCAAACTCCTTCGGGAACACTGCACTTCACATCGCCTGTTACATGGGCCAGGACGCTGTGGCCAACGAGCTGGTCAACTACGGTGCCAACGTCAACCAACCCAACGAGAAGGGCTTCACCCCCCTGCACTTCGCTGCCGTCTCCACCAACGGGGCCCTGTGCCTGGAGCTCCTCGTCAACAACGGCGCCGATGTCAACTTCCAGGTCTGGCAGCTTCAGGCTGGGGGGAGTGGGGACCCAGGCCGGGCTTGGGGAGGGTGGTGGGACACCTGGTGTGACTTCACTCCTGCTCTCACAGAGCAAGGAAGGGAAGAGCCCACTGCACATGGCTGCCATCCACGGGCGGTTCACACGGTCCCAGATCCTCATCCAGAACGGTGAGTGGCTTCATCCCCCAGCCCCAGCTTCCCCAAGCCTTTCCTTGTGCACCTGCCTCCAGGACCTCCCTGTGTGGCTCCTCTGAGGGTTTAAGAGCTCAACAATTACCACTCAAATTCACCCTGTGCCCTTGGGGCCGTTGCTGGTGGCCCTGTGCTGCTCGTGGGTGGCAGGGAGGCTGTGTGCCCTCAAGGGCAGCAAAGTGCAGACCAGGGGACTGAAATTCCAGCCAGGTCAGAGCTGCTGAAGCCAAAGAACGTTCCCAGTGCCACGTCCAGCCTGAAAGACAATATTCTTGTAGGAAGCTGCAGGCTTGGCAGACACCCCAGGTGCAGCCGGAGACCTCTGGGGGTTCACACATCCCCTCCTGGGGAGGGGGGGCAGCCAGTGGACTCTGCAGGAGACAAGGGGGCTCTTGGCTCAGGGAACAGTTTTCAGTTCTGTGTGACACAGGATGGACTGGGGTGACCCACCGTGTCCCTGGGGGGGATGTGGGACACTGGGACACAGAGACCCGCTGGCAAAGCGCTCGTCTTTTCCCTTCTAGGCAGTGAGATTGACTGTGCTGACAAATACGGCAATACCCCCCTCCACGTTGCTGCTAGATATGGCCACGAGCTGCTAATTAGTACTTTGATGACGAATGGTGCTGACACTGCAAGGTAGGGAAGGATTCTCCCTCCCTTGCCCTGCCCTGGGCTGCAGGAAGCAGAAAGGATCCATCCCGACTCCCGTCTTGTCTCCTGGCAGGCGTGGGATCCACGACATGTTCCCTCTGCACTTAGCTGTTCTCTTTGGATTTTCAGACTGTTGTCGTAAGCTTCTTTCCTCAGGTGAGTGGCTCGGCCCCCTTCCCCCGGTGTGGGAGCCCTTGGGGGACCCTCGAGCCTCCCCCTGACCCCCTGTCCCTCCTGCCCCCCAGGTCAGTTGTACAGCATCGTCTCCTCGCTGAGCAATGAGCACGTGCTGTCCGCAGGCTTCGACATCAACACGCCTGACAACCTCGGGAGGACCTGCCTCCACGCTGCTGCTTCGGGGGGGTGAGCTGTGCTGCCCCCACCCTGCTGCCCCTGCCCAGACCCCACCCTGCAGCACGGGCAGGGCTTTGCTTGGGAGTCAGGCCCCTGGGTGCCATTCCCAAACAGACACTTGTGTTTGGAATGGAAATGGAAACCTTCTGGCGCCACGGACTCTGCCCCGTCCCGGTCGCTCCCCTGTTTACCCTCCTTTAAATGGGGCTAAAATGCTTCCTTGGCCGGGGTTTGGGAAGGGCTCCCGGGCTGATGCCTGGAAAGCAGCAGGGATTTTACAGCCATGAGGGTGCCCCGTGTCGTTCGCCAGGGAATTGGATTCCCCATGGCCACAGGAATGCAGCAGAGGAGCAGGGTCTGGCTGGGGACTCGTGTCTTGTCCCTGCGATGCTGCGGAGCCGGGGATGGATCCGTTGGCGTCGCGGCCGCTGCCCTGCTGGGAACAAAGCGCCGCCGTGGGAGCCAGAAATCCCAGATCTGTTTTTATAGCATAAAACCCAGAGCATCAGCTACACTCAGGCCAGGGCTGGTGTCTCTCATTGCCGGGTTGTTCCAGAGCCCCACGCGGTGCAGGGCAGGGCTGGGGAGGCAGGAAGCATGGAGGGTCCTTTCCCTGGAGCAAGGGAAGAGCCCCATGTCCGCAGTGTCCAGCCGAGGCTGCGGCTCCTGCGCTGCCCAGAGATGAAGGGGTTGAGCTTTAGCACGGCCAGGCCATCCCGTCTGCAGCCAGGAGGAGTTTGTGTTCCTGCTGTGGTCTCTTCTGATCTGTGCCTGCCTCTTCTCCCCACCTCCCCTAGGAACGTTGAATGTCTTAATTTGCTGTTGAGCAGTGGTGCTGACTTGAGGAGGAGGGATAAGTTTGGAAGGTAAGTGCTGTGGGCCTTGGGAGGGAGCAAGGGGCTTCCCTGCAGCCCTGACCCAGCTGGAGTGCTGAGCCTGGCTTTGGGCTGGGGTTGGTTTCTCCATCTGTGACGAGCAGCCCTGTCCCCTTCCCCTCCCAGGACTCCCCTGCACTATGCGGCTGCCAATGGCAGCTACCAGTGCACGGTGACACTGGTGACAGCAGGAGCCAGCATCAATGAGGCCGACTGCAAAGGCTGCACCCCCCTGCACTATGCTGCTGCCTCAGACACCTACAGGAGGTGGGTCTGGGGCTCCTCGCTGCGGGATGGGGGGCTTGGCTGCCCCCTGCCCTCTCCCCATGGCCAGGGCACGGTGGCTGGAGAAGAGGGGAGCACTTGAAGGAGCGAGGGAGGGAGGGAGGAGGATCAGCGGCAAACTGAGGCAGGTCTCTGGCCTTGCAGAGCAGAGACTCCTTCAGGAAACAGCCACGACACTGACGAGGAGCCACTGAAGGAGTCCAGGCTGAAGGAGGCTTTCTTGTGAGTCCACACACCACCCGGCGGGCGGCTGGTTGCTGTTTGCCCTCTCGTGCCCCCCTGCCAGTACCTGGCTTCTGCTGAGCTGAGCAGCGGGGCCTTGAGGAAACATCTGGTTGGATTCTCCAGGGAAACCTGGCCCCTGCCTCCCACTCCCCACTTCCAGTGAGCTTTGCACCCTTTGAGTGTCTCAAGGGGATTGGCACAGCCCCTTCCCTGGGAGCAAAGCGAGGGGGTCCCTGCACAGCTCCACCTCTCCAGCCTCCCCTTTCCCTTCATCTCCCCTTCCTCTGGCTCGTTGCAGTTGCTTGGAGTTCTTGCTGGATAACGGTGCTGACCCATCCCTGCGGGACAAGCAGGGATACACTGCTGTCCACTACGCAGCTGCGTACGGCAACAGGCAGAACCTCGAGCTGGTGAGTGAGCCTGAGAAACCCCCGGAGCTGCCAGGAGATGGGGGGGACACCCCACAGAGCATGTCCAGCCCCGGGGCACCCAGGGGTGGCTGAAGGGCCCTGTGTGCTGTGGGCACAACAGTGTCAGGGTTGGACCTGCAGGAAGGGAGATAGGTTTGATTAAAAAGCTGAATCTCTTCGAAGCAGAGGAGCAGGTTCTCTGACCCCTCTACAGGGGGGGACGAGTGTCTGTCAGGACTCTGTGTGTCTGGGATCAGTTATAGTTTCGTGTTGTTGCTGTTGCAGCTCCTGGAAATGTCTTTTAACTGCCTGGAGGATGTGGAGAGCACCATTCCAGTCAGCCCTTTGCACTTAGCTGTAAGTAGGGCTGCCCCAGCCCCAGGGGGCACGTGGCTCCCTGTGGGGCTCCTGTTGTGTCCTGGAGAGGTTCCTGCTCCGGGCAGCACTGGCTGGGCCCCTGGCACTGCTGGTAGAGCAGGCAGAGGAGGAAAGGCACCGGGAGGGGCTTCCCCAAAGGATCTCGGTCAAAGTCCCTTGGATTTGTGTGTTAAACCCCTTGCTTTCTCCAGGGCTTTATTTCTTGCAGTTTGGAGCCACCTCCAGTGTCTGAGTGTGGGCAGGGGTGGGGGCTTTGTGTGGGACCCCAGTGCAGTGGCCGGGCAGGAGCTTACCCAGATGGAGGGACCCATGGAGCAGTAGTTGTCCCAGGGGGAAATTCTGGCAGCAGCCTCCCTGGGCACCACTTCAACCTGGTCTGCTCTGTCCTCAGGCCTATAATGGTCACTGTGAAGCCCTAAAGACACTTGCTGAAACCCTGGTGAACCTCGACGTGCGGGACCACAAGGGGCGCACGGCGCTGTACCTGGCCACGGAGCGCGGCTCCACCGAGTGCGTGGAGGTGCTCACCAGCCACGGCGCCTCCGCCCTGGTCAAGGAGAGGAAGAGGAAGTGGACCCCGCTGCACGCTGCGGGTGAGGAAGGGCAGGGGGGCTGGGGACAATGGGGGACAGTGGGGGAGCGTGTCCAGAGCCCTGCCAACCCTCGGTGCCACCGCTGCCAAGGCTGCCCTGTCAGCTGGGGACAGGGCAGGGGCTGTGGGTGAGGATGATGCTTGGAGGAAGGAGGGGGCTGGGACAGATGTGCCAGCAGGAGCTGAGGGGCCAAGTGGCTCAGGAGCAGGTGGGAGAGGAGACACCAGGAGCTGCTGCACACACGTGTGTGTCAGCCCGGCCGTGGGGCACGAGCCCCGTCCTGTGGGGACCCGCCGCTCCGTGTGACTCCTCCTTTCCTCCTGCCTTGTCCCCAGCTGCCAACGGGAACACGGATTCCCTGCACCTCCTGATAGACAGCGGGGAGCGGGCGGACATCACCGACGTCATGGACATCCACGGCCAGTGAGTTTGTCATGATGTTTCTCCCGGGATCCGTGTGGCACAGGGTGGCAGGGGCAGGGGACAAAGGGCTGTGCTGGGACCCCACTGATTTCCAAGACCTGGTGCCTCTGCCCCCGCAGAACCCCCCTGATGCTGGCGATCATGAACGGCCACGTCGACTGTGTCCACCTCCTCCTGGAGAAGGGATCCACGGCTGATGCAGCGGACAAGAGGGGGAGGACCGCACTGCACCGAGGGGTGAGTGTCCCGGGGTCCCCTGGGGCTCTGCAGCTCTGCTGGTGCTCCTGCTTGGAGGGCAGCTGGGGGGTTCTTTTGGTGCAAGATTCCCCAGTGAAAGAGCCCGTTTCCCCTTCCTGAGATGCAGCGCTTGAGAAGGGAGCTGTGGAAGAAGGGGGTGGTTGTCTTGTTAAATGGCTGAAGGGTGAGCCCTGACCTCCTGGTCCTCCTCCCGGGGCGCAGGCGGTGACGGGCTGTGAGGACTGCCTGGCTGCCCTGCTGGACCACGATGCCTTCGTGCTGTGTCGGGATTTCAAGGGCCGGACCCCGATCCACTTCGCCTCAGCGTGTGGGCACCTGGAGATCCTGCGGACGCTGCTGCAGGCAGCGCTCTCCACTGACCCTCTGGACTCCGTGGTGGATTACAGCGGCTACTCACCGATGCACTGGGCTTCGTACAGTGGTGAGGACCTGGGCTGGGCCCCTGCCCCCCTGCTCTGAGGAGCCGGGCTGTCCCTCTGCCTCCGTGCTGGGGACGGATTGGTTTGGGCACTTTCTGCAGCCTCTGGGGCCTCCAGTGCTTTGGAAGTGGGGACCTGGAGTCCCTTCTTGCTCCATCACAGGTGTGGAACCGCACACTGATGCATTTCTGTCCCTCTCTCCTCACAGGGCATGAAGATTGTCTTGAATTGTTACTTGAACACAATCCGTTTGCGTACCTAGAAGGAAACCCCTTTACTCCATTGCACTGTGCAGTGTAAGTGGTGCTGGGGACCTGGGGGGACCTGCACTGGGTTCTCCCAGCCAGGTGATGTGGGAGGGGTGGGATACATGGTCTGAGGAGCTACAAACCCTGCCCTTCTTGCCCAGGGCTCTTCCCTGGGTGGCAGCAGCTCCTCAGGGTGGTTCCACCTGTTCCTCCCAGCTCCCCCTGTGGCAGGGAGGGAGTTGCTGGACTGTTAGATCTCCTAGGGGAGCTGGAAGGCAGTTGTCTCCTTGGGAGTGTCCTGCCCTGGGCAGCTGGGAGGGGTGAAGAAGATGGAGGCATTGCCACAGTCTGCCTGGGGGCTCTGGTGTGTCCTGGGGAGCCGAAGCAGCAGAGGGATGGGGGGGCTGTTACCTGGCATGGTGCTGTGTTTCCTTGGGTAGTACCCAGGGGGGTAAAGGGGTGTTTTACCCTCAACAACTCCAGACCAGCTGCAGTTTGCCCCAGGAACGTGCTGCTCACTCGTGCTGCAGACCTGCTGGTGCTGCTCAGTCTGGTTCTAACTTCCCTTCTCGTACCCACCGCAGAATTAACAACCAGGACGGCACTGCTGAAATGCTGGTGGAAGCATTAGGTGCCAAGATTGTTAATAGCAGAGATGCCAAAGGAAGGTGAGCACAAACCTGCTCCCCGGACCTGCTGGGGGGGCTGTGATTCCCGTGGGGGTTTCCACACGACTTCCCGTCTCTGACGTCTCCGAACGCGTCTGCTGGGCTGGGTGCTGTGCCCTCCTCCTCCTTACCCACTCTCATCTCCCCAGGACACCCCTTCACGCTGCTGCCTTTGCAGACAACATCCATGGTTTACAGCTGCTCCTGCGCCACCAGGCTGAGGTGGACATGGCCGACAAGCTGGGGAGGACTCCCCTCATGGTGGCTTCTGAGCACGGACACACCGCAGCCGTCGGTACGTGCCTGGCTGCCGTGGGAGCCGGGCTGTCCCTGTCCTCCTGGGCACGCAGGGCTGGCTGCCCCCTCTTCTGTGCCCACCCTGCTGGGCTCTGTGCAGCTCCCGCTCCACAGCAGCTCTCCTCCTCCTTTCAGAGTTCCTGCTGTACCAAGCAAAAGCGAATATAACTGTGCTGGATGTCAACAAGAACACTGCTCTTCACCTGGCCTGCAGCAAGGTAGGAGCCGGCCGCTCGCAACCGATGGCCTCCCCTGTCACCTTCAGCCTTGTCACCCTAATGGGAGGGGTTGTCCTCCCCCCCTGCCCTACCAGGCCAAGGTGAGGCCCTGTGCCTGCTCTGCTGCCCCAGACACAGCTCCAGGCAGCTCCGGTTGTGGCACAGACCTGTCTGTGCTTTCCCTGGGGACCCCTCGCTGTGCTCCCCAGGGCACGGTGGGAGTAGGAGGCTGGAGCCCGGGGTGTCCACACGAAGGAGATGTTTCTGCAGAGGGGCTGGGGGGGGATGCAGCTCGTCTCCTCAGGCCCCACCATAGGGGTGAGCTGGTGTTGAGGGACAGGTTTAGGGAGCGTGTTTGTACCCTGGGAATCGCGTTCCATGTGGGCAGGACCAGGTCCCCTCAGCTGTCCCTGCGCCCTGAGCAGCCTGGTCTCCTTTCCAGGGCCATGAAAAGTGTGCCTTGTTGATCCTGGGGGAAACCCAAGACCTTGGCCTTATCAATGCAAGTAACAGCGCTCTGCAGATGTGAGTATTTGAACAGCTGGTGCCAGGGAAAACTGGGGCTCTGCCGGGGGGGGGAGACGGCAGAGGGTGGTGGGGGGAGCTTTGCCCTGCTCAGGGCCTGCAGGGACCCTCAGGGACACTCGAGTGTCCCCCGCAAAGCCCCTCGCAGGGCCCTGGGTTTGACAGGAGGGGTCGGGGGTGGCTCTGCTGATGCTGCCGTGGTTCCCTCTCCCCACAGGCCGCTCCACATCGCAGCTCGCAACGGGCTGGCCGCCGTCGTCCAGGCCCTGCTCAGCAGAGGGGCCACCGTGCTGGCTGTGGATGAAGAAGGTGAGTGATCCTGGGGATGCCCGGGGGGCTTCATGTCCATCGCCCTTGGGGGCTGCCCAGGGGAGCACTCAGCTTGGATGGGAAGGATTTCCCCATCCCTTCTGTGGCTGAGCAGCACGTTCCCAGCTCATGGTGTGGCAGGAGCAGCCTGGGTGTGAGCACGTTGGCACCCTGTGATCCCTTGTGGAAGCATTTCCAGGTCCCACAGGTGTTTGGAACATGGCTTCTCTCCACTGTGCCCCTTCTGGTGGCTGTCTGGCTCCTGCCAGGCACAAAACCTGCCCCGCCTGAGCCAGCAAGGAGCTGTTGACTCACTTGCAAGTTGGCAGAGCTCGTTGTTGTGGCCAGAAGCTTTTTCTCCCAGCTGAGTTCCTGCTCTGCTGGGACACCTTTCAGTTGTGAAAAATCCCGTTGCACTGCTGTGGAGAAGGGTCAGACCGTGACAGCTGCCAAGGTCTCGGAAGCTTTGGATTCATCTCCTGCTGGTCTTGGCACACTCCAAAGCAGTTGCTGCAGTTGCAGGGCCTGCCCGTGCCCAGAGCAGGGTCCTTTGAGATAAAGACAAAGAATGTCCCGGCCCCTCCAGGTGGGGGTGGGAGCTGCCCCAGCCGGGGCGTTCCCGGGGCAGCCCCTCACCCCCGGCTCCATTCCAGGTCACACCCCAGCCTTGGCTTGTGCCCCCAACAAGGACGTCGCCGACTGCCTGGCACTGATCCTCTCCACCATGAAGCCTTTCCCACCTAAAGACGCCATCAGCTCGTTCAGCTTCAACCTCCTCAAGAACTGCGGCATCGCGGCCAAGACGGCGGCGTGTGGGGCCCTGCCCAACGGCAGCGCCTGCCCCTACGGCCAGGAGCGGCACGGGGCCATCGGCCTGGACGGCTGCTACTCCGAGTAGCTGAAACTATGGGTGACCTAATATCTTATTATATTTATTTAGAAATTCTATAAATATAGGGCACTTTAAAGGAGAACAAGACTGGGCAGGCCTTCTAGCGTGGCCGGATCAGCCAAGAGTTCAGAGCTTCCTCCGCTTCGCTGGGCTGCCAGCACGGTGCCAGAGCTGTTAATTGGCTTAACGAGCAGCTGGCGGTGCTGTCCCCATCCTCTCCCCTGTCCCCATCCTCTGCCCTCAGGCAGGGTGGGAGGGGGCTGGGGTGGGGTCTGACCCCCCATTTTGGGTTGGGCTGGAATCGGTTCCGGCGTTTCCCGGTGCCCCATCCCAGCCTCCCGCCCTGCCCGGGGCTGCCCTGAGCCCTCACGCTGGGATGGGGAAGCCTGAACTCTTGGTGGGATCGGGGTGGGAATCTGGGAACTGGCCGGTCTGGCGAGCGCTGGGGTGGGTGTGAGCTCCTGGCCAAGTGCCACCGTCACTGCTCCTCTCCCTCAATCACTTTTCCTCACGCTTCGATTCCAATACAAACACTTGAATCAAGATCTACTGTACCTGGGACACTAAAATACCCTTTTGGCAGCTGTCAATTTTATGCAAAAACGGGTGCTGCTGCCCAACCCCGCGGCCAGCTGGCCACGGATGCCCTGCTGGAGCCCCCCTCCCCACACCAGGCACTTTAGGGATTCTGTTGGTTGGTTGTTTTTGGTCTTTTTTTTTTTTTTTTTTTTTTTCTTCTTTCTTGGCAAAATGTTGAGTCCTAAGAACCGATTGATTCCCTTGGAATTTTCATTCTCTGTTCTTCGTGGCCGTTCCCATGTGAGAGTCAGTGTTGCTTTTTTTTTTTTTTTAAGAAAAAAAGAAAAAAGTTATTTATAAAGAAATGAGTGTTTACCTTTAAAAAAAAAACAAAAAAACAAAAAACGACAAAAACCATTAAAAAAAAAATAATCCTGAAAGTTTTAGCCTTTAAATAAGGAAAAAAAAATGCACTTCAAAGCCCTCACTCACAGCCCTACGTGAGTCTGTGTTTGTTTTTCTAACACAGCATCTTGGCAGGTTTATTAGCACGTGTGTGTGTGATCGTTGTGTTTTGGTTTTGGGTTTTCTTTTTTCAATTTTAGAAATCATACTTATGATGCAGGTTCAGAGCATTCGGGAATGTTGCACTGTTTTGGTTTGGTTTGGATTTTTTTTTTTCCCTTTTTTTTTTTGGTTTTCGTTTTTCCTTCTGAATTACTGTAACAGTATGATGTGCAAAAAGCAATTGTCCTCCATCTGATGAGTCTGTTGGAAGCCAAAGATGGGGATGCAGGGAAGGAGACAGGGATGCAGGGATTTAGATGGGGCTGCAGGGCTGAGTCGTGTTGGGAACCACCTTCTCCCCTGAGCTCTTTTCCTTCTGCAGCCTGGGTTCCTCTGCCCATGGCCATCCCAAGGGGCATCCCGGTGGGATCCCTGCGGGATGAGAGCAGGGACAAGAGGATCCCCCTGTCCCACCGTGTCCTTGCTGGCCACTCAATCCCTCTTTGCCGGCATGAGCCTCGCGCTGCAGCGCTTCAGAGAGAAAAAGCATTTCTGTAACCAAAATAAGGCATTGCGTCTGATTTGCTTCCTTTTCTTTCCTGTTTTTTTTTTTTGTTTGTTTAAAAAGCAGTTTCTAAATGAAGTTGGCTCCTGTCAGGGTGGTGTTTGTTGGGTGTTGGTCGTGGTGCAGCGCGGGCGCCGGAGCCGGCGCTCCCAGGAGGCTCCTGGTGGGCCTGGCTGCTGCTGGTGCCCATGGGAGGGTCCCCTGGCACTTGTTTATTTCTTTTACCAAAGCCAAACTCTTAGAACCAAATATGAAGTTTCAGTCTTGGCCTTTGGGTGATAAGCACATTTTCTTCATGTTTCATGTAGGACGTTTTTCCCGGAGGGGTCGGGGACCTCCCGCTGCGCCGCTCGGCGCCGGCAGAGCCGGGTCTCCCCGTCCCGTTTCCAACCTGCACTTGGTTCAGCAAAGCACTCGAGAGATCCACCCGGGGCAGATCCCGGGACATGAGCTGGGTCAGCCCTGGCCTGGGGGCCTCCACGGGGGCCGGGCTCCTCAGGCTGCTCCAGAGGGATCTTCCCGTTGGGGCTGTGGGTCCTTCCTTCGGTGCTGGCGTGGGATGGTGTCCCTGGCCCATCGTGTGTCCCCCTCCCCGTCCCCCCCAGCCCTTTAGCTTGAAAAGAAAGTGTTAACCTTTCTGCACCGAATACCTCAGTTCGGAACCAGAATAAACTCATGAAACTTGAATTAAAAAGATCCTTTTTGAAGATCCTTTTCAGTATTCTACAGAGGAGAACTGGAAAAAGAGACTTGTTTACATTGCTGTCGAGTCCGCACTTGCCTCTTGCAGCTCTTTCCCTTTCCGGGAGGAATTTGGGCATCACTTTATCTCTTCTTCTCGCTGCTGGCCCTCGCCCTCCCCGGGGGCAGGAAGAGGGGTCCAAAGTCCTGAGCCGTCGTCTTCAAGGGCTAAAGTCCCTTTCCAGGCACATGGAGGGGCCGAGTCGCCCCCGGCCTGGGCTCCCGTCCCCGGCAGCGATTCCCGGGCACGGAGACGGGATTCGGAGCGGGGCTGTGATGGCTCCGTCCTCCGGAGTGATGTCTGGGGAAAGCTGGGAGGCAGGAGCTGTCCCGTGCCCCCCGTGCCCCCGTGCCCCCCGGGCCCCCCTCGGCGCTGGGAGGGGTTGGGGCTCCACGGCGTTTTCCTGCCACCAGGGCGAGCGTTCCTTAGAGCACGTGGAGAATGCTGCTGTTCCTTCACAAACCCCCCCCCCGCCCTTAGTTTTTTTGGAGTGTTATTGTGGTTTTCAGTTTCTTTGTTAAGAGGAGAAAACTGATCCCTCTGGGCCTTGTTTCTGTGCTTCTGACCTTTCGCTCAACGTGACGCGCAAACCTACGGCGAGACAATCAGTGTGGTCTCTGTAAGGGCTTCTCCATTTCTTCTCTGCAGCACCACGCTTCCTAGAGATGTGTGTTCTTTGCTCTTAGTGAGGATCTTTTCCTCCCCTCCCCTCGTGTCTTGTTAAAAATTATAATAATAATAATAATAATGATGGAGGGAAATGAGGTTTCAGCAGCGCATCCGTGGTCTGGGAGCACATGGGGGGAGGGTGGGGTGGGGAGGGGACTCGTGGCCAGTTTCCTTGGGGGTCCCAGTCTTGTTCTCCTTTAATGCTGTATTGTATACATTTGACAGCACAGCTTGACAATTTAAGTAATAATCAAAGTGTTTGGTAATAATGCATTATTTTGCTAAACGAGATTTGTGATGGTTTCCCTAGTGCATTGTAAAGAGGGATGGAGGGAAACTTCCACAGCCCCCCACCCCCCAGCCCCCCCCCCGGGCCGGTGCTGGGGGCTCCCAAATCCTCCTTCCTTCCCACCCATCTCGATGCCAAAGTTGGACCATTCCCGCTCTGCCGAGCCCGGCAGCCCTTTGGTGTCACTCTCACCAAGCAGTGACTTTTTTTGGCTTCCCCCCACACACCTTAAAAAGCTGCCAAAATCTCTTGGTTTGGAACACGCAGGCACCGATCACCATCCCCCCCCCCGCCTCTGGAAAAAGGAAGTTTCTCTCCGCCCCCTTGGTCCAAAGCACTTGCTTCAAGTAATAAGCACTTTTGTTAAAGCATGAGTCTGGATTCCCTTTAGCATCCCACGGGATAGGGAGCAGCAAGAGCAGAAGGGACAAGAGAGAGTGTCTTTGGGTTTATTTTTTTCATTTTTAGTTTAAAAAAAAAAAAAAGAAAAAAAGAACAAAAAAAAAAAGTTTGTGTCTAGGGAATGAATGAATGAACAAAGGGAAGTTGTGTTTTGAGAGAGAGAGGAAAGCAAAACCAACAGCACAATTACATGTCGAGTCCCAGGTGTGTTTGCACTGCCGCTGCTGGGGGCGGGGCCGCCCGCCCTGCGGCCCCCCCGGAGCCATAGAACTGCTGACGAACCCTGAATGTAACGACCCCCCCCTCCCCAGGGCCCGGGGCCGGCACGACACCCACCACGAGAAACTGCTCCTGGTTCCTTCCCCTTGTGCTGCCCCGCTGCAGGAAATTCAAAACTTGTTGTTTTCTTTAGGAAAATGTTTTTTCCTCCTCCCGCCCCCCCCCCACCTCCCGTCCCCTCTTCCCGACAGATCGAGCTCCTCCCTTCGACAGCAGCGGGACACAGAGGGGGAGCCCCCCGGCCCCATCCCGGGGCTGGAATCTGGCAGATTTATAAAAGTAGCACTAAAAACAAAGCAAAAAGTCAAAAAAAAAAAAAAAAGAAAAAGAAAAAAGATAAAAGGAACAAGCTGGTTTTCCATTTGTTTGACACCCCCCCCCAATAGGGACACGTGGACACCCTGCCCCGGGCTGCAGCGTTAGTGAGAAACAAATGAAAAACCAAAACCAAGAACAACCTGCACAGGCCCAAGAAATAACCTTTTTCTTTGATTTCCTGGTGTTTGCGGGTGGGGACCGGGCCGGGAGCTGCCCCCGCTCCCCCCCAGCTCCAGCCCAGGGCCCCCATGTCCCCCCTGCCCACCACAGGGACCACAGAGGGGGGGGTCTGGGTGTCCCCCCGGGCTGCCCGCAGGGTGGGGGCTTGTGCAGACCCTCAGCCCACACTCACCTTTGCCTTCAGTGAGAAACCAAAGGACAAACCCACGGCCCTTCCACCGGCACAGACACACGGACTCTTTGGTTCGGGGTGTTTTTATTTCTCTTTTTCCTGCCTTTTTTTTTTTTTTTTTTTCCCCTCCTCCTCTTTTTGTTTCTTCTTGTTTTCCTCCAAGGACGTGAGGAGCTCTTCAAAACCTCTTCTCCTGGATGAATTTTTCCAGATGCGTCCGAAAGGAGGGGGGAAAAAAAAACAAACAACCAAACAAAAAGAAAATAAATCCCAACAAAGCCGAGACGCGGCCGCGGCGCCGGCGGGAGCTGCGGAGTGGGGAAGCCGAGGGTAACGTACACACCAGGCCCCCCCGGGGGGGCAGGGGGCACCGGCAGCTCCAGCATCGTGGCTCTTCCCTTAATCTAAACCCCTGGGAGTCGCGGTGTGAGGCTGGGATGGGCTGGAGCCCCCGAGGGGCAGCGGGACGGGGGACGCGTCTCTCCAAGGACTGGGAGGCACCTGTAGCAAGCTCTGTGTCTTTACAATATCCGATGTGTAAATGCTGCACCTCTGTATATTATGCACATAAACATTTCTTGGAATACGATAGGACAGACCTCATCACCAGTCAGGTACCCACAGCTCTTCCTCCTCTGTGTCTCCGTGTTCTGGCGTGTGCGGGTCCCTGTGTCCGGGCGTCATCTGAGCTCCCCGTGCAGGGGGGAAGGAGGAGGCGGGGGGGGGGGGGGAAGAAGAGGAAAAATAGCCTTACTCCACCCAGTGGTATCGATATTGTTCGTCAACTTGAAAATAATAAAGTCAATGCATGGAAACCTCCAGCTGAGCCAACGGCGCGTGCTGGGGTGGGATGTTTGGGAGGTGCCGGGCGGCTCCTGCTGCGCGTCCTGGAGCTTCGGTCCCGCTGGGATTTCTCCTTTAGCCACCGAGGGTGAGTGGCTGCTCCTTCCTCCTTTCCTTCTCTTTCTTTCCTGAGGCTGTAGGTAGTGATTTCCTCATGGCTTGACCAAAACCGCTGGTTTTTTTTGGTGCTCTGCACTTGGTTTCTGGCGTTGTCACTGCTGGGGCAGGGGTCCCGTCGGGAGGGTGGGGGGTGTCCGGGTGCCTCGGTGTTGGCAGCGTCGTTGGTTCCTCCAGTTTGCACTTTGTGAAACGTGGCCAGTGTCGGGAGGGTAGGGGCCACTGTTCGGCTCCTGTTCCCCCCCGGGGGGGGTCTAACCAAAACCAGAGATGCTGCAGGCTTTTGGTGCATGGGAAGAGCTGCTGTGGGACAGGAGAATCTCTTGGGCTTGCTTGTGGGGTGGTTAATTAATGAAGAGCTGCTTTAATTTGTGACTTCTCTGCACTGTTCACACCTACCTCTGGCAATAACCGGGCTGGGGCTCAGACCTGGGGAGACGCTCCCGCCCTTTCAGACCCGCGGAGCCGGGGCAGGGACGGCGAAACCTGCCACCACGAGGGGGCAAATCCGTGGAGGGGGAGGGTGGCCCTGAGCCAGCCCCATGTGTGGCAGCAGCTTCGCCTCCTCTGGAGTGTCTGTGACTCCCCCCTGCTCCGGTGCCCTGAGCCGTGGGACCCGGGGCCAGGCTGTCGGTGGCCAGCGGCGGGGCCGTAATTGGTGATTGTTCTTGTTGGGGACCTGCCCGGTGGCTGCTGTGGACAGGGAGGGAGGTGAGGGGTGGGTCCCCAAGGGTCCCCGCAGCCGGCGCCATGGGCACCGTCCCCGTCTGCACCCCAGGCTCCGTGCCCTGATCCCGGTGCCGATCCTGGTGCCGGTTCTGGTGTCTCCCTCCCCTCTGTAGGTGCTTTTTCAGCCACTGGTCCAAAGCACAAGTGGGGACCAGGCGAGAGGAGCTCTGCTCCCGGGAGGCGCTCGGCCAGTAGGGCAGAGCTTTGATGTGCAATTTAAAAATAGGAGGAAAACAAACAAACAAAACCAATCCAGAAATGTGTGAAATCTCCCCGGGGCCGTTGGGGTCCCGAGATGCTGGGTGCCTTGGTGGGCACAGCGAGCCCCCTTCTTGCCCTGCTCCTGAGCCCGGGATCAGTCTGGCCCGGCCACCCACTCTGGGCAGAGGAAACCGGGAGCCAGGGAAACCCCTTCGTGTGGTGCAAGGGAAACACGAGGCTGTTTGGCCCCCTCGGGGTTTGAGGGGGGCAGTAGGCAAGAGAAGAGGGAAACCAGCCCAAGGAGCCACCGGTCCCACGGCGCCGACACTGCCCCTCCAGCCTCCCCCTTCTCCCCTTAGCCCAGCGAGCCCCTTTGTCTCGGATGTTCCATAAATGTATTTTCAGAAACCCTGCATCACCTTTGGGGAGGGAGGGGGGGTAAAAGGAACTAAAAAGAAATTTAAAAAATTGAAAGAAAAAAAAAAAGAAAAAAGCATTCAGACTTGATCTATTTTATACAATGTAAGCTGCGACCAGGTCCTGTTATTCATATTGTGGCTTTGAATCAATTATGTTTATTAAAATGCTATTGCTTCTATCTTCTGTCCTCCTTTCTCTGCTAACGGCTGGTCCCGTGGGAGCAGGAAGGGGAAAACACTCGGGATCCCCCTGGAGCTGGGCAAACACCCCTGGCACCCCCTGCCCCGGGGAGCTCTGGGTGCCCCCGACCCCAGGAGAGGACACAGGGCACCGAGGGGACCCCTTGTCCCATCCCCGCAGGGACAGAGGGGCTGGGGAGGACGTCCTGGTGAATGCTGTTGGGAGTCTCATGAGAAGGGGGGAAGGTCCAGTCTGGGGGCACATTTGGGGGTCTCGCGTCCCCCCAGCTCGGCCGCCGCTGGCTCCAGTTGCCCGCTCTGGTGGGGCCGAGCCCCGGGGCCGCTCAGGGCTGGAGCCAGGTGCGGAGCTGCCTCTCGGCCAGGGCGATGCCCAGCATGATGCTGCTGCCCAGCAGGAACCCCACGTTCTGCAGGAGGAACCGGCCCCAGGTGCCCTGGCCAGGGCCCTCAGCCCCCCGCAGCGCCTCGGGAAGCTGAGGCAGAGTGGGAGGGCTCAGTGGGGCGGGCGCCAAGCTCAGCCCCCCCAGCTGCCTCCTGGCCACCTCCTTACCATGTCAGCCAAAGCCACGTAGAGGAAGACGCCGGAGGTGACAGTGAGGATCCAGGGGGTGAGGTGGGTTGCGCTCTGCCCCACGGCCACCCCCACGGCTGCCCCCAGGCAGGAGAGCAGGGCTGAGAGCCCGTTGAGGAGCAGGAGGGTGCGGGGGGCTGTGCCTGCCCCCAGCAGCACTGCCAGGTCCCCTGTGGACAGAAGAGGTGGGTGATGGGAGACCATGGGGGGCTGTGGCGGGGTGGGGTGATGGGAACCTACCCAGCTCATGGGGCAGCTCATGGCAGAGCACGGCCAGCGCGGTGCTGAGCCCACCGGGGAGGCTGTGGGAGAAGGCAGCACCTGCAGGAAGAGGGTCCTGGGCCCCAGTGCACCGTGCATCCCCTCCCCGTGTACCCTCCTCCCTGTGCACCCTGTGTCCCTCCATCTCTACCCCCCGTGCCCCTCACCGATGGCCAGCCCATCCGTCAGATTGTGGATCCCATCCCCCAGGACCACCATCCACACCATGTCAGTGGCCCTGGGGCTGGGGGGCAGCGGGGAGCCGTGGGAGTGTCCGTGGGGGGATCCGTGGGGGTGTCCATGGGGCTTGAGCTCCAGTGCTGGCTCCAGTTCTGTCAGATGTTGCAGCTCAGCCCCTGTGGTGGCAGAGACCTGGGATGGGCTCCAGGTCCAGGGGCTGCAGGCTCTGCAGGGTGTGAGGGGAGGGGTGTCTTACCTCCTCGTGATGGTGCCAGGACCCCTGTGGCCACGTCGGGGTTCTCCCTGTGGGAATGTCCCTGGGGAAGACAGAGGCTCTGGGTGCAAAGCTGGACCTGGGGGCAGCCCAGCACCTTCCCTGTTGCCCGTGGCTCTCACTGTGGCCTCCCGGCGCCGCCGCAGCATCCCCAGGAGCAGCTCCACCAGGAAGAGCAGGTAGATGCCCCCCAGCACCGCCAGCCCCTGCAGCACTGCAGCTCCCGGCTCTGCCGGCGTCTCCTGGTGCTTCTCCTGGGCCTGGACACAGGTGACCCGGTGGCTCAGGGCACCCCGACCTCCCCGGTGTCCACCGGGTGTCTCGTGCCACCTCCAGTGCACCGGGGCGAGGGTACCTACGTGAGGCCAGAGGTGGAGCAGGGCGTCCCCGCAGAGCGTCCCCACGGCCAGGGCCACCAGGAAGGCCAGGAGGGAGCAGAGGCAGCGTCGGCTGAGCAGCGGGACGAGGAGCACGGCCAGGGCGGAGGGCAGGCTGACCACGGTCACAGCCAGGAGCCCCCAGCCCAGCGCTGTGGGGAGGGTGAGACCACAGCCAGGACCCCGAGTGGGAGTGCAGGAGGAGGGTCCTTGGGGACCCCGGGGCTGTGGGGTGATGGGGGATGTGGGAGGGGGACACACGCAGGGATGCAGGAATGGTCGGTGTAGGGATGGGGTGGCAGGGATGGGGACATGGGGACCAGATGCTGGAGGGATCCAGGGATGGTGATGAGGGGACAGGGGACCTGGAAAGCTGATGATGGAAGAGTCAGGGATGAGGCTGTGGGGACAGGGGACACGGGACGAGGCGATAGGGGACCTGGAGATGCGACATGAGGCCGGGTGACCTGGGGCGGGGGGCCGGGGAGGGGCTCCGGGTCAGGGTTACCTGGCCACAGGGTCCTCCCCGGGGGCGGCAGCGTCACCTCGTCGCGGTGCTGGATGCAGACACGACTGTCGATCTGGTAGAGCAGCGCTGGGCAGAGCAACGTGAACTGCGCCGGGGTCAGCTGCGACCCCGCGTCCAGCCCGAAATTCACCAGCAGTTGGGAGACGTTGAGGCACTGCAGGGGGGAGGGGTTCAGCGGCGCGGGGGGGGGGGGGGGTGGGCTCCCCGGGGGACGGGATGGTGTCACCCCCTTGTCTCTGCTCACATCGTCGTGGGGGTGGTCGGTGCTGGAGTGCTCCAAGCCCAGGACCCTCCCCAGCAGGCTCAGCTCGGGCTGGTCCCGCCGGGGGGCTGTGGGGGTCCCGGGGGGCTCGGTGGGCGCCGGCTTCGTCCAGCTTTTCGTCGGGGAGGGCGGGGAGCTGGGGGAGGCAAGCGCGGATGAGACCCCCCCCCCCCCATCACCCGAGGGGTTGGGGGCAGCCTCCCGGGGGGGGGTGGGCGAGGGGGACAGCGGGTACCTGGGGGGGCGGTGGGTGAGGGGGACGCTGGGCGCCGGGTCCTCGCCATGCTCCCAGGCCGGGTGCCAGTGCCGGTGCTTCTCCTCCTGCACCTCCAGCAGGTCGAGGTGGGCGACGTGACCGTGTCCCAGCTCTTCGTGCTGGATCTGGACCACCCGCACCCGGCCCAGCCCCAGGCTGCCCAGCAGCCGCGCCAGCCCCTCGAAGGGGAGGGTCCCGTTGGCCCCCCCGTACTGCCCGAACAGCTGCTGCAGGTAGTATCCGTGCTCCTGCGCCGCGTCCTCGGGCAGCGGCTCCACCGTCCCCCCTGTCCCCAGGGCCAGCAGCCCCAGGACCCCCAGGAGGATCCCGGGGGGGCCCATAGGGGCGGATCCTGCGGGTCCCCGGAGGGGCGGTGGGCACTGCGGGGTCCCCCCAGGTACGCACCCTCCTGCCGCCCGCCCGTCTGTGGGGACGCTGGGAAGCAACAGGCGGCATCAGGGTCACGGCAGGAACACGTGTCCCTGCGGGGGGGGGGTGGGGGCTCGGGGACACCCCCGGGGCTGCGGGGCCGGGCGCTGTCCTGGGCCCCCCCCCAAGGTGGGCGATGGGGACAACGCTGGGGGGGGGGACACGGTGACATTTGGCCTTGAGGGGCGGTTTTGCAACTGGGGCAGCTTTTGTGGGGCTGTTAATGTTTCACTGGGAGGGGAGATAACGCCCGCGGCACCCCCGGCAGGGCGCGCGCCCCCCGCCCACCCGCACCTCCCCCCCCCCCCACTGCTGGGGACGCGGGAACAGCCCCGCAGGGAGATGGGAAACACGGACCGGGGGGGGGTGGGATGGCGGGATGGCCGCGGACCCGTCCGCCCCCTCCCCGTGGGATTTGCCGGTGCCGCAGGGCCGGGAAAAATCCCAGGAGTCCAGGAGCTGTCGCCTCTCTGACCCGCCCCCGCCCCCCGCCACGGCGCGAGGTCCCACGGGTGCCCCCACCTTCCCCAAGGCCGCCCCCCCCCCCTCCCGCTGAGGTGAGTCTCCCGCTCCCCGGCATCATCCTGCTTTTGGGGCCCCGTCCCACCAGGAGCAGCACCGGCATCGCCCGGCCCCCTCCCCTGCTCCCCCCGGGGCTCACCTGGGGCCGCGCTGTCGATGGCCGGGACGGGGAGGGGGGGACACACACACCACTGACCGGCCCCCGTCCCCGCGCCGCAGCTGCACCGTCTGCTGCGCCCGAACCGGGGGGGCCAAGGGTCACCCGGGCTGCTCCCAGCCAGCCCCGGGCCGGGAGGGGCCGCGCGGGGAGGGCCTTGATGTGCTGGGGGGGTCCGGGCCCCCCACGGCAGGCAGAGCACGGGCAGGAGCTCAACCTTTATTGACATCAGCCCCGACAGGTCGTGGGGCAGACGAAGGCAGGTGGTGGCCGGGGGGGGACACAGGGTGGGGGGGGTCCTGCAGCCCCCCCTCTGAGTCCCGGGGTCTGCCACGCCACTCAGCCCCCTTCCTGCCTAGGACCCCCGAGCCAACCTGGGCCAAGCTGGGGGGGGGGTCCAGGCCACCTCCCTGCTCTCCAGAGGCACGTGAGTGGGGGCAGTGCTGCCCCCCGCTCGCCCTGGGGCTGCTCAGGGTCGGGGGCCGGGGATCCCCCCCCAGACCATGCTGGGGGCCGCGAGGGGGTCCCAGCCCGTTATCTCTTGCTGCTCCGCCGCGTCTCCTTGCCGTTGCTGACGGGGCCGGCAGGGGGGCCGGGATGACCGGGCTGGCTGCGGGTGATGCGGCCGCTGGGGGGGTGCGGGGGGGCGCTGGGGGGGTGCACGGGGCCCCCCGGGCTCAGCCCGTTCCCGTTCTGGCTGTCGGAGGCTGGAAGCAGTGGGAGGGAGGTGAGGCTGGAGGCACCCCCGGGCCGGGGGGGCTGGCACCGAGGGGGGGGGTGTCTCGCAGCCCTGGCGTGGGGAAGGGGCTGCATCACCTACCTGTGGGGGCTGCGGGGGGACCTTGGCTGCTCTGTGAAGCTGCTAGACTCGTGCTCTCGTTCTGGGCCTGGGGGGGGGGGGAGATGGAGACACCCCGTGTGCCAGAGAGCCGGGGGGCCGTGCCGGGGGGGGCCCGGGGGGTCCCACGGTGCCAGCCTGGCCCCCTCCCGCAGCCCCAGCCCCCCCAACTCACCCCTTTGCTCTGTGACTGCTGTGCCACATACTCGGGGTTGGGCTCGCTGAAGTTGGGCACCTCGGAGTAGACCATGCAAAACCTGCGGCAGAGGGGGCGATGGGGACCCCCGCCCCGTGCCCGGCCCCCCCAGCCCCCCCCCGCCCCGGCTCCGGAGGGACCCTCCCCCGGCCCCCTCCTTACTCGCCGATCTTCTGCAGGTCCCCACCGCGCCCCGTGTAGAGGGTCAGGCAGCCCTTGAAGACGGAGGCGTACCTGGGGGGGGGGAAGGGGGAGTCAGGCCGGGGGTCCGGGGGGTCCCGGGGGTTCCCGGGCTGCCCCCCTACCCCTACCCCTTGGTGAGGCGGATGATGTCCCCGGGCTGGATCAGGTTCCCCACGTCGTCCCACACCGAGATGTTGATGCTCCCGGTCTTGTCGGCCACCTTGCAGGTCCGCACCTCGTGCCCGTCCTTCGTCTTCGTCACCCGGCCTGAGGGCACGGGGGTGTCAGGGGTCAGAGGGCACGGGGACCCCCGGGGCGGGAGGGATCAGGGGGATCCCGGGACAGGACGGTACCCCTCCCGCCCCCCCCCCCCCTCCCGCCGTCGCACCCACCGGTCTCCAGCACGATGAAGATGAGGTTGAGGTTTTTCAGCCCCGGTTTCACGTCCTTCACCAGCGTCTCGGTGCTCATGGCGCCGGCGGGGCCCTGCGGATGGGGCACACCGGGGGCAGGGAGAGGGACACCGGCCACGACACCCCCGGGACGGGCCCAGGGGGCCGGGGTTACCACGATCGGGTCTCCGGTGCCACCGGGCCGGGGCCGCCACCGGGACCGCCCCCGGGCCTGCTCAGCGTCCTGCCCTCCCGCCAGGGGGCGCTCGCACCTCCCGCCCCGCCGCCGTTGCGCGCGCGGACCTGCCGGGGCGCCGCCGCCGCGGGCACTCCCGGAAACCGCCGGTCATTCCTCGGACAGCCAATCAGAGCGCGGGAGGCGGACCACGCTCCTCTCCGCCGGCCAATAGCAGGGCGCAGAAGGAGGGACTTGGAGATGCAATTAGCGATAAACCCCGCCCCTTCCCCGCCCAGCGGGGTCATAGAGCCCGCCCCGACCAGAGAGTTCCGGCACCTCTCGCGGCCAGAGCGTCGCTTCCGGCCGGCGGCGGGGCGGCACCTTCCGGTGGGGCGGAGGTTGCGGAGCAGCGCGGCGGGGCCGGGTGGGGGGAGGCGGTGGAGGCCGCGGCCGCCCCTGAGCCCCGCGGCGTCCCGGAGCCGGCCCGGGCCCCGGCGGTAGACGGTACGTGAGGCCGGGGGAGGGCTGCGGGGCAGCTGCCGGACCGGGAGGCTGCGGGGCAGCGGGATGGGGCTGGGGGCGAGGGCCTGCGGGGCCGGGGCTGCCCGGGCGCGACATTAGAGGCTCCCGGTGTGGGGGAGATATGGCCACAGTAGCACTGGGAGCGGGGCGGTGGCCGCTGGGGGGTGCCCGGGTCTCGGGAAGGGTCTTGAGGGCCGCTGCGGCCCCCGGGGATTCCTAGCGGCGAGTCCGGGCTGGCGGGAGGCCGGTGGTCCCGGGGCCGGCATGGGGCGGAGGCCGGGGAAGGGCTGCGGAGGTGGGGGGGGAAGCTGCTGGGACGGGGGGGTACCGCCCTTGGGTCGGCGTGAGACCCCACCGCGACCCCGGGGTGGAGGGAGCCCCGGCAGGGTGCCCGGCCCCCGGCGCTGCGGATCTTTGTGCGGCCGTTGGGGCCGGTCTCTGGCTACCGGCTGGGGCTCGCGCCAGAGGAGGGTCTCGTGGTGTCCGGTAGCGCGTCCTGCCTCCCTGTGGCCCCCCCCGGCTGCCGTGGCCGGGCTCGCCGGTGCGGTGCCAAATGGTGGCTGAAAAGGTGGAGTGAAACCCCCTACCCCGGACCTGCGGAGGGGTCGGTTCCCCCCGGACAGCACCGTGAAAATGCCCGGTCTGCACCGGGCTTTAACCGGGCTGGAAGTTGCTCCGATGCCAGGTCGCATCGGGGGGGGCGGGGGTTGGGATCGCCCGGATCCCCAGGATCCTCCCGGGCTGGGGGGGGGGATTCCCGAGCACCCGTCACGACAAAGGAATGTGGGAATGTGGGGAACACGGTTCCCGGTCCGGGGCGTCCGGCAGCCGGCCTGGCTGCTCGGGGAGGGCAGGGACAGAGGGAAGTGGGTAATTAAATGGAATGAGGCTTCATTTGGGAGGAGGTTTCGCTGCTGCTCGTCCCACCGGGACCGCCCGAGCCCGGCGGCACCACCGAGGAGGGGCCTCGGTCTCTGTTAGTGCGGTTTTAAGTGATAAATATAAAAAAAACCTCCCAAAACACAACAGCACCAGACAAAACGTTGGGCTCTGGTGGCTGTGGAGACCGAGTGTCCTCGGGCCTGGGGGAACCTGTTTCCGAGCTGGTTTTTATCCTGGTGGTGGGTAAAACCGAAGCAGTTTTCCCGATTCAGGCTCCACTGCTCTCTGCTGGAGCCAGTGGAGGAGCTGTGAGAAAACCTCGGATTCCTGTTGGAGAATCCTAAGGTGGCATTTGGGGAAGTTTATTTTTAGCAGGATTGTGTAACGCTGGCGCGGAGCCTTCGCCCACTGGGCAGATGTTTCCCTCCCGGCGCAGGATCCCAGGGCTGAGATTCCCACCGGGGTGTCGAGATCCCCTCCCTCAGCCTATGGGGGAGGCTAGGATGTGCCTGGGGGGCTCCGGGGGGACCCTCCTTATTCCCATTTACGTGAAATAAAGGCAAAGGAAGGTGATTTTTGGTCGGGTTGGAGCTCTGAGCTGGGGGCCGGGTCCCTGCTCTTGTCATTGTCTCCAGACCCTTCTCCCCAGGGGAACTGTGTGTCTGTGCCGGGGGGAGGGGGGGCTCGATGGTTCCCATGTGTGTTATTCCACTTTTTGGGAGCACTGCAAAGGCTTCTTGGCAGAGGCAGGTTTCACCTCTGGGGGCCTGAGGTTGGGGCTCGTCGGGGGGGGAGGAGGTGTCACCATCCATGCCCCGGGGGGTGCAAGGGGCTGGGGACAAGCCCCCACCTCAGCTGTCCCTGCTCATCTCTCCTTCCTCCCCCCCCCAACCAGACCTGTCCTGTCCCACCCGATGCCCCCAGCCCTGCAGCAGCAGCAGGTGCTCCTGGATCCACGTTTCACGCTGTAGAAGAGGAAAGGGAAAAGATGGACCATTGGGAGTGTGTCCCTGAGGAGAGCCAGCCCAGCCCAGCCCTGCGCCGCTCCGGGAGGAATTCTGCCACGGAAGGTAAATCCAGTGCCTCCCACGGGGTGAGGTTCAGTCCTTCCCACACACGAGGGGCTGGAGCCACATCCACGGGGTGTTGCTCCGTGGACACTTCCAGCTTGGCTGCTGCCAAAAGCTTTGGAGTCACGTGTCTGGAAGTGCTGGGTTTGCTCCCAGAGGGAGCATCACAAGAGGGATCTCCCCATGTCCTGACATTCCCCCAGTGCTGCTCCCAGAGCTTGGAGCTGCCTGATCCCACCCCAGCATTTCCCTGGATCAGGGTTTGGAGGTCCCAGCTGGCTCTTCATGGCTCGGGGCAGGTTCAGAGCTCTGAGGCCGTTAAAGACCCTTTGTTGGGAAAGACCATCCGCAGGGAAACGGATCTCTCTGAAATCTCAGAGTTCCAGAGCAGCTCCTGCCAAACTGGCTTGGGAACTGCCCCTGCCTGATCTATGTATCCTTGGTTTCACGTGGTGCTCCAGGAGGAGAGGGGCAGACACAGGAGTTCCTGGGGTGCTCTCTGGGAAAACGGGAAATGTTTCCAGTGAGTGGGATCCTGCCGGGGGGACGGGGCTGGTCACAGAGCCCGAAGGGATCCCTTGTGTTCACCTGCTTCCCACTGAGGACAGAAGCTCTCTGGGCATCCCAAAATGCTTCCCAGCAGAAGGGGCTCAGCTACAGGGATTCTCCACCACGGGGTTTGTCCTGGATCCTGATCTGGGCAGGGCCCCACGATTGATGTTTTCCTGCCATTATCCAGCCGAGAGCAATTGTTCCACCCCACATTCCTTTTGATCTCGTTTCCCTGCCCAGCACTCGGGCAGAAGCTTCCCTGGACTCCTGAAAAGCTTATAGAAAAAAGGGATTTCTGTTTTTTTTTTTTTTCCTCCTTCTTTGGGGGGTTTTGCTCTGTTGAGCAGCATGTAACACGGGTGGGCCTGGGGGGTCATTTTGTGCCAGGGAAGGATGGGAAGGAGCAGGGGGGCCTGGCGGGGGTCGGTGCTGGAAATGCAGCTGCTGGGAAGGGTCCGACTGGGTCTGTGGGAGCTGCCAGGGCCATTCCTGGCCCTGCCTTCTGGGGTGCACAGCCCCGGGGGGGTCCAGCAGCCAGGGATTCCCTCCCGGAGCAGCCCTGGGCTCTGCCTCCTGCCAGCTCCACACCTGATCCCTGCGGGGCCCGGGCAGAGCTCCTGGCTCCAGATCAGGGCAAAGTTTGGGTCTCTGCAGCTTCTGCCCTGGATCCCCATCCTTGGGCTGACCTGGGCCGCTGGGAGCAGAGCCCATCTGAAATGGATGCAGATCCTGGGGGCTGGGAGCCAGTTGCTGCAAAACTTGACTCCTTTAAGCTTCTGGGTTTCCTTTTCCCCCCCCTGGAAATGTTCCATCAGCAGCAGGACAGCCCAGACCCCTGCAGCCCCAGGGAATGTCCTGTGGTTCCTCCCAGCAGGGAAGCCCAGACAGCACCGTGCCCGGGAACACACACGGAGCATCCAGTGGGAAGATCCCTGGTGTCCTGGCTCCCATGCAGGGCTGTGACTGCCACACAACAGCTCCTCTTGCAGCCATGTGTTGTTTTCTCTCCCTTTCCTCCCCTCCCCCTTACTTTCTGCTTTTAATTTTATTTATTTTGGCTCACAAAGCTGATGAATTTAGGAGAGATTATTAAAACCACCGTTGCTCCCAGAACAGGTTTCTTCCCAGCTGCAGGGCAGCTCTGGGATCTATTGGCAACTCTGATGTTGGAAATGAGGAGAAAATGGGGTCTTTTTTTTCCCTGAGAACCAGGCAAAGCCTGACACTGGAGACTTCCAGCACAGGCTCATTAAGTTTAATTTGTTTGTTTGATTTTAATGTTTTAAGGGATCCTGCCTGCTCCTCTGTGTTCCCACGGGAGGCATGGACTTCCCCAGGGAGCTGGGAGCAGAGCAGGGCTGCTGGGAGCAGGGTGGGCAGCAGAGCTGGTGTCCCCAAGGAGGAGGGGGGACACTCTGGGTTTGAGCACAGGGCCCTGGGGGGGCTGCTGCTTTGTCCTGCCCACGGTGCTGCTGGGACCTCCTGGAAGTTGCTGCTTTCCCAGCAAAGGCTCAGGATCCTCACCCTTGCCCAGGTGTGGGCTGAGCAGGAGCTGGGAAGAGCCCTGTGAGCTGGGGCTGAGTCACCTGGCAGAGCTCCTGGAGCCCTGCACCAGGGGGAGGTTTGGCTCAGACTGGGATCCAGCAGCTCCAACATATTGTGGCAAAAAGGAAGGAACGTGTGAACATGTGCTCTGGGGGCCGTGGGACAGATCCACGGGCTCTCATGCAGCCACTTCGGGTTCGTTCGTTGGTTGGTTTGTTTGTTTGTTTTCCAAGGAGGAGAGGGAGCTTTTTTTAAGCCGTTGATTTTCCTTTTGTCAATGTAAAACGTCTCCTCAGGAATGGCGCTTCCCGGGGGGCAGGAGCCATTGGGAGGCAGCACAATATTGCCAGGGAAATGATCCCTGTGTGGCTGCAGGAAGGATGGGCTGGGGTCAGCTCCTGCCAGGAGACCCAGGACAGCCCTTTTTTGCCCCAGATTTGAAGCAAAACTGCACCGGGCCGTGTAGGAATGAGCGTCCCCTGAGCTGGTGCTGCTCTAAGCCGGGACGGGGTTGTCACCTCCCCCGCGGCTGCCCCGAGGGCTCGTTAGGAACCTGGATCTGGGCTGGAGGAGCTGGGGAGGCTCCGGGTGAGGTGGGACTCGGAGCTTTTCACTTGTTAATGACCCATCTCCCTGACACCGTCGGGCCCTTGTTGCCCTGTCGTGTGCGGGCACCAGGAGATGTCACTGCGGAGGCAGGAGCGTGGTGACAAGTGGAGGGACGGGGCGGGGGGGAAAGTGATTCCGGTTTTTCTCTGTAATTTGGGCTGAAGCCCAGCTCTGGGACTGGCCTCTGATCCGTGTGGGTGCTCCCTGCCAAGCCCTGGGGAGGCTGGTGGTGCTGGGGTTGAAGCTCTATGCCTGGGGAGGGGGGCAAGGCTGGGCAGACCCTTCCAGACGGTGTTTCCCGAGCTCTGGGGGCTCCGGTCGGCGCAGGATGGGTCCCTGCAGCCCCTGGTGGCTCTTGCTGAGCAGCGCTGAGCTCCTCTTCGCTCTGCGGTAGCTTCTTCGGGGCTTTCCCACAGGTTGCTGAGCCCAGGGAAGAGGAACGAGTGTATCCAGGTCATTCCTTCCCCTCTGGAGCTGGCGGGAGGGATCGGGTTTCCAGCCCCACCTCATCGGGGCGTTTTGCGGCCGCGTTCAGCGCTCCCGTTCCTGCCGGGCGGTGGCAGCAGGGCGCGGAGCCCCCGGACCGGGGGGGCACAGCCGGGTCGAGGAATGGGAACAATCCGGAGGCGCTCGGGGCCGTGCAGGTGCTGGAATCCTCCCGGAGGAGGTTTGGATGTGGCTCATCTCTGGCAGATGGCGTGACTGGCTCTGGGTGCTGCCCTCTGCTCGGCTCCTTCCTTGGTGGCTCTGGAGATCATCCTGTGGTGCCCAGCTGCTTGTGGGAAGGGTGGTGCTGGAATTAGGAAGCTGGGAAGTAACAGACAAAGCCAGGAGAGCTGGTGGGAGCTCTGCAGGAGTGGGACCTGAGTGGCTGTGGCCTCTCCTGAGCAGGAAGAGAGGGATGGATCCTGGTGGAGCTGTTCAACCATCCAGAGACACGTTCAGGCACCAGAGCACATGACCCAGTGCCCGAACTCTTGAGCAGCTGGGGTCGGGGTGGTCTCACGGGCAGCCCCTCCGTGGGGGGGTCAGGCAGCCAGGAGCCATTATGCTGGGTCCTCCACATCTGTGTCTGCACTTCCAGCTGGTTTGAACCCAATGTAAATGTGCTGGAGGTGCTGAGACTTGCAGTGCGAGCAGCTCATGAGGGGTTGGGAAGGAGTTTGGGTCCCTTCCCGGTGGAGGAGAACAGCCTCTGTCCGAAGGTGTGGGAAGGTTGTGGAGCAGCTGGTCCTGGTTGCTCGGATCCGTTCTCTGCAGCCGTTAATCCCGTGATCTGAATTGCAAACTCTGACCCAGGGACTTTCCCCACCCTCCTGTGGAGGAGCCTTTGCCTCTTCCTGCTCCGTGGAAGCAAAGAATCCAGCCACGCACGGAGCTGGTTGATCTTCTGACCTTCCCAGTGTCCAGCCCCTTGGTTCAGGTCCCTCCCTGCTGCCCTTTGCCTGGGGGGGTGGTCCCGAGGGGTGATTGTGTCTCCTGCAGCCTGTCTGTCTGTCCATCCCCTCCCTCGCGGAGGGTCCATGAGCAGCTCTGGGAGGTCCATGGCAGTGACAGCCTGGCCAAGGGGCAGCAGCTCCACGTGGGGCTGCGGAGCAGCAGGGTGAGTTCCCAGAGCTGGAGCTGCTCCCAGTGTTTGCCCAGCTCGAATTGCTCCTGGATGGTGGTTTCAGAGCCTCGTGTGCTCAGGGTGGGGACTCCCTGCTCCAGTCCAGGCGTAGAGCCAGCCCCGGTGGCCGTTTGTCACTGGCTTTGATGTTGGTGGGACAAGGAGGGGATGGGGGGGACAAACAACAGAGGAGCGGGGAGGTGCCAGTGCCAGGGCAGAGCTCAAGGGCAGCCCTGGCAGATGGTGTTAGAACCTGGGAATGGGGTTACCTGGGAGTGGGGTTACCTGGGAATGGGGTTACCTGGGAATGCTGCCCTCAGCGGGGAGGGACAGGGGCTGGTGCCAGGGGGGCTGCTCTGGGGGGGAAAAAAACACACCCTCTGTGATGGGAGCAGGAGTCCCAGCAGCCCCGGTGAGTCCTGGGGGGGGCTCCTCATGTGGAGCTGCTGCAGAGGGTGTTTGTGTCCTCCCCCTCCAGCTGCTCAGCCCAGTGGAACCTGCCGGGACACTGGGAGCCAGTGGGGCCGTGATCCCCTGGGAAGGAGGAGCCGGTTCCTCCCCAGCCGGTGGGATGAGGCTGGGGGGTGTCTGGCTGCCTCCCCCTGCCCAGGGTCTGGGTTCCCTCCTCAGCTGTGCCCTGGTGCTGTCCCCCCCTCTGCAGCCCAAACAACGGTGCAAAACCAACCCCAGCAAGTGGAAGAATTGCAGCCAAATCAGAAATAACGTGGGGGGCGGGGAGGTGGTGGCAGCACATCAGGCTGAGGAGCAGCACACAGCATGGGCTGTGAGCTCCATCCAGCCCTGCCCTGGACTTTCCCAACCCTTGGGAATGGGAATTTGGGAACCTGGATGCTGTGAGGGCCAGGATCTGCTCTGTCCTACTGTCACCAGGTGCTCCACTGCTCCTCACCGCCCGTCTCCTCCCTGCAGGGTCCGGGTGCTGGTGGTGAGCGATGGGGTATGATGTAGCTCGTTTCCAGGGGGATGTGGATGAAGATCTTATCTGCCCCATCTGCAGTGGGGTCCTGGAGGAGCCAGTTCAGGTAGGTTTCCATCTGAGCACTGGCTGTGCCTACTGAAAGGCTCTGATTGCAGCTCCAGGCTTGTAGATGTCTGGATGGGATGATGGGTGCTGTGTGTGTTTTGGGTAAGCTCAATGGATCCTTGACTCCCTCCTCACACTTTGAGGTGGGTAAGGAAGCAGCACCAGGGGTGCAAGCCTGAAACTCTGTGAGTTCTGGTGGGAGTGAGTAATTTCTGGGCCTGGGGGATGTCCTGGGGCCAGCCAGGAGGCAGGGAAGGGAGGAGGGCTGTGCTGGAGGGTGCTGTGCGTGGCTTTGACTTTACAGCTCCAGCTTTTGGTGTCTCGTTCCATCGTGCCTGCCTGTGTCACGGAGGCACCTCTTCCCTCGTCTTTCCTCCCCCAGGCAGCACGTGGCTGCTGGCACCCCTTGGACACCAAGAGGCTCCTCTGCTGGAGATTGTCCCCCTCACAGGAGCCAGCAAACGTGTCCCTGCAGTGTCTGAGTAACCCCCTGGCTGTGCTCTCCCCTCCTTCCCCCCCCCACCCCACCCCAGGCTCCTCACTGCGAACACGCCTTCTGCAATGCCTGCATCACCCAGTGGTTCTCCCAGCAGCAGACGTGCCCCGTGGACCGCAGCGTGGTGACGGTCGCCCACCTGCGCCCGGTGCCGCGGATCATGCGGAACATGCTGTCCAAGCTGCAGATCAGCTGCGACAACGCCGTGTTCGGCTGCACGGCCGTCGTGCGCCTCGACAACCTCATGTCCCACCTCAACGACTGCGAGCACAACCCCAAGCGCCCCGTGACCTGCGAGCAGGGATGCGGGTGAGGGCGGCCCCGGGGGGCTGTGCCACACGGGGGGGGGGGGGGGGCACAGGATGGGGGGGAGGAAGCTGGGGTTCAGCGCTGGGCACCCCTTTCCCCCCTGGGCACAGAGCTCCAGGGCAGCAGGACCCTGAAGGTGCTGCAGAAAGGGTCAGGCAGGGTTTTCAGTCAATCTTAGCCCATTTCTTTTTAAACTTGGTTCAAAGCCCCTGGCTCCTCAGCTCATTGCTGGGGCTTGGGTGTCTGTTGGCTGCTGGAAATGGGGTACTGAGGCCTTCACGATTCCCCCTGAGCCATTCCAGCCCCGGATGAGTTCCAGCCTGAGCTCTGCTCCCTCCTCCATGTCACCAGGAGTGGCTGCTCTGGCCTCAACCCCGGTGCTCCCGGTGCCAACATCCTCCCCCCTCACGTGTTGTAGCATCCAGGCAGGCAGGGAGTGACTGTTGGCTGGGAGACGATCAGATCTAGGATGAAGTTAGAGGCTGGATCAGACCCATGGGACCTGGTTCTGAGCCCTGGTGGCTCTGGAGGAGGAAACCCCCCATCGCCTGCTGACCTGGTGGTGGTTTGTGCCTGTAGCTCTGCCCCAGAGCGTTGGCTGGGCCCTGGGTCACAACAGGGAACAGGCCTCCCCACACCCCTCGAGATGACAGCATCCAGCTTCCCAGGGCTCTTGGCAAGGCCTCCAAGACTGAATTTGTGCTGGAGGCTGTTTACATGTTTACACCAAGTGTGACTCTCCCTCATGTGGGGCCTCCACCTTTTTCTGTAATGCTTCTCAGCTTGGAAATGCCCAAAGATGAGCTGCCAAACCACAACTGCATCAAGCACCTGAGGTCTGTGGTGCAGCAGCAGCAGACAAGGATCGCGGAGCTGGAGAAGACCTCGGCAGAGCACAAGCACCAGCTGGCTGAGCAGGTGGGCTGGGGGCTGCGAGGGGCTGGCTGGCTCCGGGGTCTCTTGGGGGAAGGGTCAGTGTCACCTGCTGGGACACCAGACACCAGAAAAGCAGCCGGGGCTCTGCTGTGGTTCCTCCTCCCCATCATCCAGCTGCTGAGAGATGTTACTCCCTGTGTGGTGATGGTGTCGTGACGTGTCCCGTGGTCCCACCTCCTCTTTGCAACCCCCACCTGTTGTGTCTCCCTCCTGCAGAAGAGGGACATCCAGCTGCTCAAGGCCTACATGCGCGCCATCCGCAGCGTCAACCCCAACCTGCAGAACCTGGAGGAGACCATCGAGTACAACGAGATCCTGGAGTAAGAGCTGGGGCTGAGGGGGGAGGAGCTGGGGGGGCTGCCGGGAGAGGGGAGTGAAGCACCTTCTGGGGCAAAGAAGGAAATCGTAGAATCCCAGACTCATTTGCCTTGGAAGAGACCTTAAAGATCATCTAGTTTCATCCTTCCTCCATGGCCAGGGACACCTCCCACCAGCCCAGGTTGTTCCAAGCCCCGTCCAACCTGTCCTTGAACACTGTAGGGATGGGGCAGCCACAGCTTCCCTGGGCAACCTGTTCCAGGGTCTCCCCACCCTCTGAGTGAAAAATTTCCTCCTTTGCTTCACCAAAGCAAGGGGCAGTTGTAGGGTGTTTGTGCTGGGGGTGGCACGTGAGTTGCTGGCACAAAAGGCTCCAAGTGTTTCTGTTCTTCCACCTGCATCCTGCCCACGAGCAGGAAGCTGCCAGATTCCTTCCTCTGTGTGAGAGAGGCTGGAGGAAGCAGCTTCTCCTCTTGTCCTTTCTTCCCCTCCCTCTGGGGAGGGAGCAGCAGAGCAGGGCGGCCGCAGCTGGGTCCGGTTTGGGGTGAAAACAGGGCAGAAAAGGTGGGGAAATGGAGGCATCCCCTGCCTGGCCCCACTCCCGAGGAACCACCAGGGCTGGAGCAGCTCTGCTGTGGAGACAGGCTGGGAGAGTTGGGGCTGGAGAAGAGAAGACTCCAGGGAGACCTTAGAGCACCTTCCAGTGCCTGAAGGGGCTGCAGGAAAGGTGGGGAGGGGCTTTTCACCAGAAAGGGCAGTGACAGGACAAGGGGTGATGGTTTTAAACTGAAAGAGGGGAGATTGAGGTTGGACATCAGGAAGAAATTCTTCCCCATGAGGGCAGGAAGGTGCTGGAATAGGTTGCCCAGGGAGGTTGTTGATGCCCCCTCCCTGGAGGTGTTCAAGGCCAGGTTGGATGAGGCTTGTGCAGCCTGGTCTGGTGGGAGGTGTCCCTGCTCATGGCAGAGAGGTTGGAACCTGGTGATCTTGAAGGTCCCTTCCACTCTCAACCATTCCGTGGCTCCATGACTGCCCTGAGCGCGTGTCCCCGCGTGTGTCCCCAGGTGGGTGAACTCCCTGCAGCCGGCGCGGGTGACGCGCTGGGGGGGGATGATCTCCACGCCGGACGCGGTGCTCCAGGCCGTCATCAAGCGCTCGCTGGTGGAGAGTGGCTGCCCCAGCTCCATCACCAACGAGCTGATCGAGAACGCCCACGAGCGCAACTGGCCGCAGGGCCTGGCCACGCTGGAGACGCGCCAGATGAACCGCAGGTACTACGAGAACTACGTGGCCAAGCGCATCCCCGGCAAGCAGGCGGTGGTGGTGATGGCCTGTGAGAACCAGCACATGGGCGAGGACATGGTGCTGGAGCCGGGGCTGGTGATGATATTTGCACACGGAGTGGAGGAAATCTAAGGACTTTTCCAGGAGGAAACGCTCCGTGTTTGACCAGAGGAAGGGGAGGGGGGCGGGGAGAAGGTGCAGAGGGGGAGACCGGGGGCAGCTGGTCAGAACTGCTGGTGGTCCCGTGGCTCACGGGGGATTTTGGGGCACTGCTCCCTCACCTCTTGCTTCCTGGCTGCAATGATCAAACACCTCTGGTGACTGTGACCCCCCTCCTTGGCCCATGGTGAGCCCCCACTGCAGCCCCCCTGTGTCTGCCCCCTGCACATCAGCTTCCCTGCTCCGAGGGTTTTCAGGAGCAGCCTGAAAACATTTATCCCAGATTCCTCCGACCCACCGCCCTGGGGGTGCTGGTGCCTCTCCCAGCCCAGCTCAGCTCCAGACAGGGATGGACCCCAAGGCCCCCGGCAGCGTCTGAGTTCCCCCCTGGACAATCTCTTCCTCGCTGGATTTTCTGCCTCCTCTCCAGCATCTCTAGGCCTTTCCTCTGGATGCCCAGTACGGCAGCAGCAGGGGCTGCTCCCCCTCCTGCGGGCTGGGAGGGGGCTTGGCTGGGGGAGTCCCTGAAGTCGGGGGGCTGTTGGTGTTGCCCCTGGACCCTCCCCAAGCCCTGTTCAACCCCGGAGCCAAACCAGTCTTGGATGAGCCCCCAGCGCCCACCCAGGGCTGGGGCCTTCCTGGGGGGGGGGGATGTGGCGCTGGGGACCCCCCCCAGCGCCCCCCATTCCCCCACCCACCCTCAGTGCATGTCCCAGCCCCTCTCGGGGTGGGGGCCGGGTCCCCACTCAGCCCCCAGCTGCCCCCCCTGTGCTGGTATTTTACTCTTTTCCCAGCCACTCCTTGACTCTGGTTCTGTATTCTTTTTTTTTTATATACTTTTTTTGGCCTTTTCTCGGTTTAATTTCCCCCTTTTTATCCCAGGTTTGCAGCACGGCTGCCGGGCGCCTCAGCCCCTGCCGGCCTCGCTTGTTGGGAACTTAATTTATTTGCCTTGTCCTGTTGGTTTTTTTATTTTACCGTTCTTCCTCCCCGGTGCCCGGTGGGGGGGCAGGGGGTGACGTGATCAATAAACTCTTCTGGTTGCTTTACCGGCGCCTCGGGGGGCTCTGCGCCCCTGCCCGGGGGGGGGCTTGGGGTGGTGGGGTGACCCAGGGGCTGTGGGGAAAATGGGTGGGTTTGGGGGGTCCTGCCCACCTCGGGATGGGTTTGGGAGTGGGGTCCCTCCTGCCTCTTTCTGTCGCTGGGATCGATAACGGCCTTTCCGGGGCTCTGCTGCTGCGGCTCCCGCCGGGATGGGCCTCCCGGGAGGGACCGGACCCCCCACGGGGGTGACTGAAGGTCCCGGGGGGTTTCAGCTCTGGGGGGGGTGGCCCCTGTGCCCTCCCCAGCGCGTGGCCGCCAAAACCGGCAATTTCCCTTTCCACAGCCGCACTGTCCCCGCCGGTAAAAGAGTTGTTACCGGGGGCTGAAGTTCCCCTCCGTATCACCCGGCCCCGCGGTGGCCCCGTCGGGAGGCGGCCCCGGGAGTCCCCGCGAAAAAAACAGACGTAGCGTCACGGACAGGATTCGAACCTGTGCGGGGAAACCCCATTGGATTTCGAGTCCAACGCCTTAACCACTCGGCCACCGTGACTCCCGTGCTCCCACTCGCCGAGCTCCGCCTAGACCGGCCCCTTCCCCCCCCCTCCCGCGGCCCGGTCGGTACCGGCGCCCAGCGACGCCCTCCCCTTCCCCGGGGGAGCGAGCCCGGTCGGGTGGCCCCGGGGCGGGGCCGGACAGCGCTCGCGCAGTGCGGGCGGCGGAGCAGGGCGGGGCCGGCAAAACGGGAGCGGGGCCGGTAGGGGGCGGTAGAGCAGGAGCGGGGCCGGTAGAGCAGGAGCGGGGCCGGTAGGGGGCGGTAGAGCAGGAGCGGGGCCGGTAGAGCAGGAGCGGGGCCGGTAGGGGGCAGTAGAGCGGGCGCGGGGCGGGGCCGGTAGGGGGCGGCAGCGCGCGCGGCGCGAGGCGGCCCGGCCCGCTCCAAGATGGCGGTGCGGAAGAAGGACGGCGGCCCCAACGTCAAGTACTACGAGGCCTCGGACACCGTCAGCCAGTTCGACAACGTCCGCCTCTGGCTCGGCAAGAACTACAAGAAGGTAGGCGGCCAGGGAGGGGCGGCGATGGCGGCGGCGGGGCCGTGACAGGCCGAGCCCGGCCTGTCACGGCCCCGCCGCCGCCATCGCTGCCCCCAGCCCCCTCCCCCCCTCTCCCGGCCCCGGCGCTGACCCCCCCTCCCCGCCGGTTCCCCGCAGTATATCCAGGCCGAGCCCCCCACCAACAAGTCGCTGTCGAGCCTGGTGGTGCAGCTGCTGCAGTTCCAGGAGGAGGTGTTCGGCAAGCACGTCAGCAACGCGCCCCTCACCAAACTGCCGGTGAGACCCCCGGAGGTGGGGACACGGCTAGCCAGGGCCTGTGCCCCGGTGGGGGACATGGCCCAGCGACACGTGGGGACCTGGGGACAAGGTCCCCAGCAGGGACAGAGCCCCAGAGATGCAGGAACTGTGCCCCGATGGCCTGGGGACAAGGCCCTTAAAGACCTGGGGAGAAGACCCCAGGCATGGGCAGCGCCCCAGTGACCCGGGGACAAACTCCTGAGCGGGGACAGTGCCCCAGTGACACGGGAACGGCACCTTGGGGACAAAGCTGTAAGCAGGGACAGCGCCCCAAAGACCTGGGGACACCCCCTATGACCAGATCAGTGCCCCAGCCTGGGGACAGCCCCCACCACAGACAGTGACCCGGGACAGCGCCCTGGGCACGGACAGCGCCCAGTGTCCTGCTGGGAACTGTCCCACAAGCAGGGTCTGTGCCCCAAGAACCAGGGGATGGCGACCCACCAGGGGCAGCACCCCGACACTGGGACAGGGCCGTGGACAGGGGACAGCCCCCCAGAGCTGCCAGGACAGCGCCCCGTGGACCTGGGGACAGTGGGGACACAGGGACAGGTCCCCAGCTGGGAACAGTGCCCCAGGACCACAGGGACTGCATCCCAGCCCAGGGACAGAGCCCAACAAGGGGATGGCACCTGGACACGAGGGTGGCACCTTGATGAGGGGCTGGCACCCCCGCCCCACCCTCACGGCTGTCCCCCCCCCCCCCCGACCCCTTTCCTCCCGTTGCAGATCAAATGCTTCTTGGATTTCAAGGCGGGAGGAGCCCTGTGCCACATCCTGGCAGCTGCCTATAAATTCAAGAGCGACCAAGGATGGTGAGCGCCCCCGGGGGTCCTGGGAGGGGGCTGGGGTGGGGGACACGGGGCTGAGGGCTGTGGGGGTCCTCTCCATGGGAGCACCCTGCGGTGGCCTCGGCTGGGGGCTGTAGGGGGGTGGGCTGGTTGTAAGGCACCCACCTCTGCAGCAAGCGGGTGCCAGGGCATGTCCCCACCCCCGCTGTGGGCCCCTGGTGGGGGTCAGGCGCGTGTCCATCCCCCCGCCCCCCCCCGCCCCCCCTCCAGATTTGGATGCTGATGAGGAGACCTGAGCTGTGGCTTTCATGAGAGTCGCTCTTTTCTTCCAATAAGGCGGCGTTTCGATTTCCAGAATCCTTCGCGGATGGATCGCAACGTGGAGATGTTCATGACCATCGAGAAATCCCTGGTGCAGGTAAGAGGCGCCATCCCCCCCCCCGCCTTCCCCAGGACCCCCCTGCCCCCCACCCACTCACCCCTCTGCTCTCCTCCTTCCCCAGAACAACTGCCTGGCCCGGCCCAACATCTTCCTGCACCAGGAGATCGAGCCCAAGCTGCTGAGCAAGCTGAAAGACATCGTCAAGAGACATCAGGTGGGTGGCAGCAACGGGGTGGGGGCACATGGGGCGGGGGGGCAACCAATGCCTTGTCCTGGCCCTGGACACCCCCACCCCACTCTCCTCGCAGGGCACAGTGACCGAGGACAAGAGCAACGCGTCCCACATCGTCTGCCCCGTCCCTGGGAACCTGGAGGAAGGTGTGTGTGATGGGGAGCCCCCTGCTCTGCCCCTATGACAAAACACGGGGGGGGGGGTCGGTGTTGGGGGGATCAGTGCTGGGGCCAGGGCCATCGGGGGGGGCTGTGGCTCCATGCTCAGCCCCGGTCCTGCTCCGTGTCCCCCACAGAGGAGTGGGTCCGGCCGGTCATGAAGCGTGACAAGCAGGTCCTGCTGCACTGGGGCTACTACCCTGACAGGTGAGGGGTCTTGGGGGGGAAGGGACTGCACCGGAGCCCAGCAGAGCCCCCCGTGCCCGTGGGGTGCCCCCCCAGCACCGTGGGCGCTGCTCTCACCGTCCCCCTGCACCCCCAGCTATGACACCTGGATCCCTGCCAGTGAGATCGAGGCCTCTGTGGAGGACGCCCCAACACCGGAGAAGCCCCGGAAGGTAACAAGGGTCCCCCAGTCTAGGGGGGTGGGCTGCAGCCCCCTCCCCTGCCTGCTGGCTGCCTGATGCGCCCCTGCCCGGCAG
Source organism: Hemiprocne comata (assembly GCA_020745705.1). NCBI lineage: Eukaryota > Metazoa > Chordata > Aves > Apodiformes > Apodidae > Hemiprocne > Hemiprocne comata. The sequence goes on from CM036614.1 coordinate 375,086, forward strand.
GTCCACGCCAAGTGGATCCTGGACACAGACACCTTCAACGAGTGGATGAACGAGGAGGACTATGAGGTGACAGACGAGAAGAGCCCGGTGACCCGCAGGAAGAAGATCTCAGCCAAGACACTGACGGACGAGGTCAGAGTGGGGGGCAAAGCCCCAGGGGGCAGGAGGGGGGGGTGTCAGCCTGGCTGTCCTGCTGGGTCCCACCCAGAGGCCCCCCATGCTGGCAGGTGAACAGCCCTGACTCGGACCGGCGGGACAAGAAGGGGGGCAACTACAAGAAGCGGAAGCGCTCGCCCTCCCCCTCGCCCACCCCAGAGGCCAAGAAGAAGAACGCAAAGAAGGGGTGAGGGGGGTGGGGAGTAGGGTGGGCACAGTCCCGGGGGAGCAGCCGGGATGTCCCGGGGTGCAGCAGTGACAGGACGTGGGGGTCTCTCCCCTCCCAGACCCTCCACCCCCTACAACAAATCCAAGCGTGGGCATCGTGAGGAGGAGCAGGAGGACCTGACCAAGGACATGGATGAGCCCTCACCTGTCCCCAACGTGGAGGAGGTTACCCTGCCCAAGACAGGTCAGAGTGGGGGGTTGGCAGGCCCCCATGGGGTCCTGTCCCCCCCGACACATGCGCTGGGTAGAAGGCCCATCTGGGGATGCTCATTGCCACTTCCCTCCACCACAGTCAATACCAAGAAGGACTCGGAGTCTGCACCCGTCAAGGGGGGCACCATGACAGACCTGGGTGAGTCTGAGCTGCTGGCACTGGGCACTGCAGGGGTCCCCTGGGCCCACAGAGCTGGTAGTGCCCAAACCCAGCACGGGGGTCCCCCAGCACCACAGGGCTGGCTGTGCCCCCCAAACCCACCCCCATGCTCCTCTCTTCCAGACGAGCAGGAGGACGAGAGCATGGAGACGGCCTGCAAGGTGAGGCCTGGGGCTGTCCCCTCCTCCCTGTCCCAACACTCCTTCAAGGAAGATGTTCCTACCCCAGCACTGGGGTCACCATCACTGCCTGGTCACCTCTTTCTTTACCCTTCTTTTGGGAGCAAAAAGGTCCCTTTCTGCTCTTCCTCTCACCCCTGGGGCTGCAGACAGCTTAGTTGTGGGTCATTTGCCTCATCCTGCTCTCAGTGAGGATGAGGAAGAGTCTAAAAGGGAGGCTCAGGACTCATTCACCCACATGGCACTGGTCTCTGGCAGGATGAGGAGGAGAATGGCACCGGGAGCAAGGGGGAGCAGGCCAAGAACCCCGACCTGCACGAGGACAACGTGACGGAGCAGACCCACCACATCATCATCCCCAGCTACGCTGCCTGGTTCGACTACAACAGGTACGGGGGCACCGAGGGGGGCACAGGGACGCTGGGGGGGGATGAGGATGCTGAGGGGAGGGACAGGGCCTTGGGGCCTTGGGGCCTTGGGGCCTTGGGGCCTTGGGCTGAGCTCTCCCCCACCTCTCACCTTGCAGCGTCCACGCCATCGAGCGCCGAGCCCTGCCTGAGTTCTTCAACGGCAAAAATAAATCCAAGACCCCCGAAATGTGAGCCTGAAGCCCCTTCCCCGACCCCTTCCCCATCCCTCCCGGTGCTGGTGGGGCCATGGCAGGTGCTGACACCTCCTGTGTCCCCCCCAGATACTTGGCCTACCGCAACTTCATGATCGACACGTACCGGCTGAACCCGCAGGAGTATCTGACCTCCACCGCCTGCCGCCGCAACCTGGCCGGCGACGTCTGTGCCATCATGCGGTGGGTCCGGCGCCCACGGGGCCGTCGCGGTGGGATCAGTGGGATCAGTGGGATCCCTTTCGGGGTCTGATCCCAGCTCTCCGCAGGGTCCACGCCTTCCTGGAGCAGTGGGGCCTCATCAACTACCAGGTGGATGCGGAAAGCCGGCCCACCCCCATGGGTCCCCCGCCGACCTCTCATTTCCACGTCCTGGCCGACACCCCCTCGGGGCTGGTGCCGCTGCAGCCCAAGACCCCCCAGGTGGGTGCGCGGGGGCGGCCGCTCCTCGCCCAGCCGCGTCCCCCCTCTGCTGTCCCCCGGTCCCCGCGGGGGCCGGGCGCGGGGTGTGGGGGGGGGGGCGGGGGGATCGCACAGCTTCGATCCGTGCCTCAGGGCCGGCAGAGCGACGGCGACGCCAAGACGGGCCGAAAGAGCAAAGAGATCGAAGACCTCGTCACCGAGACGGTGAAGGGGAAGCCGGAGCTGGTAGGCGGCTCCTTGGGGTCCGTCCCCCCGCCGCTGGCCGAGGAAGGCTCCTTCCCTCCTCCCCCTTGCGCCCCGCATGCCGCCCTGCCCCGGGGAGCAGGGACGCGGGGGGGACACCGTGACGAGACGGGGCACGAAGGCTTCTCTGGGATGGTGGGACAGAGGGGAGACTGGTGTCCTCGTGCCCCAGCCGTGTCCCCAGCGTCCCTTCCCTCCCTGGCAGCAGACCTCGGCCTCGCAGCAGATGCTGAACTTCCCTGACAAGAGCAAGGAGAAACCGGCCGACATGCAGAACTTCGGCCTCCGCACCGACATGTACACCAAGAAGAACATCCCCTCCAAGGTGGGCACCCCCCGGCGCCGGCCCCCGCCCCCCGCCCGCTGCCGCTCACCCCTCTCTCCCCCCGCAGAGCAAAGCTGCCGCCAGCGCCACGAGGGAGTGGACGGAGCAGGAGACACTGCTGCTGCTGGAGGTGAGGGGGGCTCCATGGGGAGGAGGGGGACGGGGCTGCTGGACCCCGCTGCCACCTCCCACCCTGCCCTGCAGGCCCTGGAGATGTACAAGGACGACTGGAACAAGGTGTCGGAGCACGTGGGCAGCCGGACACAGGATGAGTGTATCCTGCACTTCCTGCGGCTGCCGATCGAGGATCCCTACCTGGAGGACTCGGAGGCGTCGCTGGGGCCTCTGGCCTATCAGCCCATCCCCTTCAGCCAGTCCGGGAACCCCGTCATGAGCACCGTCGCCTTCCTGGCCTCCGTCGTCGACCCCCGCGTCGCCTCCGCCGCCGCCAAGTCGGCTCTGGGTAGGGCAGGGGTCCAGCCGGGGGGGCTGGTGGGGGTCTGGAGGGGACAGGAATGAGTCCTGGGGGAGACCCACAGGGGGATGGGATGAGGGCTGTAGGGGGTTCTGTAGGAAAACAGGACAAGTTGTATGGGAGAGGCCTCTAGGGAATTCTGTAGGGAGATGAGACAGCTGGTGTGGGCAGGTGGGTAAATCCTGTAGGGAAACAGGAAGAGGCCAATAGGGGGGTGGGAACGAGTCCTGTGGGGAACCCTATAGGGGGATGGGATGAGCTATGGGGAGTTATACCAGTTCTATGGGGAGACAGGTTGAGTCCTACAGTGAATCCTAGAGAGAAACAGGCTGAGTCTTAGGAGGAGATGGGATGAGTCCTGTAAGCAGATGAGATGATGCCTATGGGGAATGATTGAGCCCTATAGAGACCTTTGGATGGGTCCTATAGGGCATCCTAGAGAAAGGCAGAACAAGTCCTGTGCGGAGACAGGGCGAGAGATGGGACAAACCCCTGAGGGACACAGTGCTGGTGCTCAGGGCTGGCTCCAAGGAGCACTGGGGTCCCCGCTGAGTCCCACGTTGCCCCGCAGAGGAGTTTTCCAAGATGAAGGAGGAGGTGCCCACGGCCCTGGTGGAGGCCCATGTCCGCAAGGTGGAGGAGGCGGCCAAGGTGACGGGCAAGGCTGACCCGGCCTTCGGGCTGGAGAGCAGCGGCATCGCCGGCACCACCTCAGACGAACCCGAGCGGATCGGTGAGGGTGTGAGGGGCTGTGTGATGAGTTTGCCAGGCCCGGGTTGGGGACTGACCCTGCACTTGTGTCCCCAGAGGAGAGCGGAGCGGAGGAGACGCGGGCAGAGGCGCAGCCGGTGGAGGAGAAGAAGGAGGTGAAGGTAGTGGCTGGCCTGGGGAGGGGGCATAGAGGTCTGGGGAGGGGGCACAGGGCCGTCTTGGTCGGGGGGGAGTGGCCGGTGCAGGGACTCAAGTGGCTGTGGGGCTGGTTCCTCCCCAGGAGCCCCGGGATGGCACTGCGGACGAGGAGGCAAAGGAGAAGCCCGGGGAGGCTCCCAAGAAGGAGGAGGAGAAAGGGAAGGAGGTGGAGGGTGAGAAGGAGCCTGAGAAGGGTGATGGCGATGGCACAGGTGAGAGGGGGTCTGAGCAGGCTCGGGGGGACGCTGAACCCCCTCAGGGCCCTGCCCCACCAACACAGTCCGTGTCCTACTGCAGGGGAGCCAGAGAAGGAGAAAGAGGCAAAGGAGGGTCCGGAGGAGGCGCCCAAGGAGCTGCCAGAGCCCGAGGCCGAGCGCAAGGCCAAGGTGGAGCGGGACATCGGCGAGGGGAACCTCTCCACCGCCGCCGCCGCCGCCCTGGCTGCTGCTGCTGTCAAGGCCAAGGTAAGGGGGATGGAGATGGGGCTGGGGGGACAGCCCAGGTGCAGGTGCTGACCCCCCCTGGACCCCCGCAGCACTTGGCAGCCGTGGAGGAGCGCAAGATCAAGTCGCTGGTGGCCCTGCTGGTGGAGACACAGATGAAGAAGCTGGAGATCAAGCTGCGGCACTTCGAGGAGCTGGAGACCATCATGGACCGGGAGCGTGAGGCCGTGAGTGATGGGGGAGACAGCAGGTGCTGGCCCCTGGTTCCCTTGTCCCCTGCTGACCCCTCCCGTCGTCCCACCCCCCCAGCTGGAATACCAGCGGCAGCAGCTGCTGGCCGACCGCCAGGCCTTCCACATGGAGCAGCTGAAGTACGCGGAGATGCGGGCGCGGCAGCAGCACTTCCAGCACCTGCAGCAGCAGCAGCAGCAGCAGCCGCCCCCGCTGCCACCGGGCGCCCAGCCCCTGCCCGCCGCCCCCCTGGCCCCCGCCGCCCACCCGCTGGCAGCGCCGCCCGCCCCCGCCATGGTGGCCCCCGCCGAGCCCGTGGGGCAGCCGCTGCCCGGGGCCCCCCCGCCGCAGCCGCCCCCGCCGCCGGGCGCCCCGGCCGTCCCACACGGTGAGTCGCTGTGCTGAGGGCTGGCTGGGTCTTGGGCAGGTGGTCTTTAGGCCGGGGGTCTCGGCGCTGACCCTTCCCCGCCTCTCCCCGCAGCCCCGGCGCCGTTCCCCGGGCAGCAGCCGCCGTCCCAGAGCCTGGCTGGGAGCCTCGGTGGCAGCGGCCACCCCGCCGTGCCCGGTAATGCGCCCGCGGCCCTGCCCTTCGGATTGCCTCCATCCGCCATCCCCCCCAGCATGGCTAACCCCCCCGCCGAGCCCCTCGGCGCCTCCTTCCCTGCTAACCCCCCTGCCCTCCCGCTGCATGGGGCCCTGGCCAGCAGCATGCCCGGGGGGCTGCCCCCCAACACCCACCCACCCGGCCTGGCCCTGCCGCAGCTGGCGGGGGGCTCGGCCGCCGCGCACAGCCCCGCCATCGTGGCCGCCGTGCAGGGAAGCCTCCTTCCCAACCCCGGCCTCCTCGCAGGTGAGACATGGAGGGGGGGGGGCACCATGGGAGGGGACCACCGGGGAGGGGGAAACCTACCGGGAGTGGCTCAGGGAGGGGGAATCCATTCGTGGGCATGGGGCTGGATGGAGATGGGTGGGGGGGGGCTTAACACTTCCCGGGAGCTGTGGGGCAAGAGGGGCTTGTGCACCCCCTTGCCCCCCCAGATGTGACCCCCCCCCCCGCCCCTTTCTTTTCTCTCCTTGCAGACCAAGGCACCCCCCTGCAGACGGACCCCATCACACCCAGCCCCAGCACGGCCACCCCCGTCCCCCCTACGCAGTGAGCCCCCCACTGAGGATGCCACAGACCCCCTCATCCCCCCAGCCCGGGGAGACCAGCCCCGTCCTGCCCCCACAAGGCACCCCAAAAGAAGCCCACCCCCCTCTCCTGCCCCCCCCTCCCCCTTATCCCCCCCCTCAGCTTTGGTATTTTTTTTATGATTGTCCCAGATTTTATTTAAGTGTTGGTCTCCCCGGGCGGGCCGGGGACCCTGCTCCCCCCCCGGCTATTTATGAGACGGCTCCAATCCCACCTGGCACTTGGGCATTTTCCACCTCCCCCCCACAAGCCCCCCCCGCCTCCCCCATCCCCAACTACCTTCTCAGTTGTCATCCTCTCCCCGTTTTGTTTTTGTTTTTGTTTTTTTAAAAAAAACACCAACAGAAATAAAATTCCAAGTCCCCGGGGGCAGGAAGAAACAGCCTCGTGGTGCAGGGTCTGTTTCGGGTCGGGGTGGGGGGGGGTGTGTGGGGGGGAGGGTGCAATGGGGGGGACACAGACACACACGGAGCTTCACGGACCTGGTGTCATCTTTCCAACACTTTATTTGATGCCGTGGAGCAATAATTTAGCCGGTGGAGCTGGGGCGGGGAGGAGGGGGACAAGGACACAGAAGGGAAGGGGGGGGGGGGGGTGTGGGAAGTGTGGGCAGCTCAGTGGCGGGGGCAGGAAAATGATGGAAAAGGCACAAAACCCACATTGATATTGGGGGTGGGGAGGGGGGGGAACATGATGACACGAGGGGTCTTCAGCCGCTCAGCACCATCCGGACCAGCTCTGCAGGGAGAAAGGGGGAGAGAAAAGTAAGGAGGGGGGGGAGAGGGGTCTGCTGGGCCCACCCAGCCCTTGTCCCATAGAGAGGCAGGAAAAAAAACAAAGTCAAATGGAAATGGCTGAAGAGCACAGGGAAGAACCGGCGTCGCTGCAGCCCCAGGGGCTCCTCGGGACCCCCATGGGACCCCCCACACCAGCACCCACGTCCCAGCCCCGGCACGCAGGGTGGGGGGGCTCCATGCAGAGGGTCATGCAGGGGGGCGAGGGGGAGGGGGGGGGGGGGCGGGTCTGCACCAAGGGCGAGAGCACGAACCAGGCTGCTTTTTTTTTTTTTTAAACAAAAAAAAAAAAAAAAAAAAAGATGCCACTGAAAAAAAAATAGGAAGGAAAAAAATAAACTGGTCAGTAAGGAGGGGAGCGGGGGGAGGCGCGTACCCCTGCGGCGTCACCCTGACAAGATGTGTCTGACAAACGCTGGCGGGAAGGAAGGAGACATGATGGTCAGGGAGGGAGTGGGGCTGTGGCTGAGCCCCCTGGGACCACCCCGGGACATCCCCCCCCCCCCTCTGCCCCCCAGGACCCCCTGTCCCTCACCTTCGTAGTTGATGCACCCGTTGCTGTCCTCGTGCCCAGCCACCAGCTGCTCCACCTCCTCCTCTGTCATCTTCTCACCTGTGGGACAGCCTGTGTCACTTTGGGGACACTGGGGATCCCCAGGGCTCGCGGGGGGGGCCTGGAGATGGCCGGTGGCATCCCTGGGACTGGCCAGTCTTTGGGGGTCCTCAAGGATGGCTGAGGGCTCACAGGGATTTGGGGACCAGGAGGTGATGCTCACCCAGGGTGACGAGGACGTGGCGGATCTCAGCCCCCATGACGGTGCCATTGCCCTCCTTGTCGAAGACCCGCAGCCCCTCCACGTAGTCCTCGAAGCAGCCCTGGTCCTTGTTCTTGGCGATGGTTTGCATCATGGGCAGGAACTGCTCGAAGTTCAGCGTCTTCAGGTTCATCTCTGTGGGAGAGCAGCTGTGGGTGGGGGCTGGGGGTGCTGGGGGTGTCTGCGGGGGTTGCGGGACAGGGGGGTAGTCCCTGCACTCACCATCACTCTTGGGGTTGCCCAGCACCTTCATGACCTCGGCGTTGGTGGGGTTCTGGCCCAGCGCCCGCATCACGTCCCCACACTGGCTGTACAAGATCTTCCCATCCCCGGTGCGGTCGAAGAGCTGGAAGGCTTCCTTGAACTCTGCAGAGCCACGTTAGCACCGGGACCCCCTGACACACCGGGACCCCCTGACACACCGGGACCCCCACCCTCACACACCGGACCTCTCTGAGGCACTGGAACCACCCCCCAACACACCGGTACCTTCCTGACACACCAGGACCCTCCTGGGGCACCGGGACCCCTCCCTGACACTTACTGGACCCCCTTACTAGACCTGCCACCCCGAGAGATGCTGCACCCAGAGCCCCACCCCCCACTGCTGGGACCGGGTCGGGTTTCGCTCCCAGGCGGGATCCGGTTTCCCGGTGGAACCCGACGCCGGTCGGGATGCAGGTCGCGGACCGGGATGCTGCCCCCCCCCCTCCGTCTAGCCCTTCTCCGCCTCCAACCCCCCCCGGGAAGGAACCGGGCGTCCGGGCGGCCCCACCCCGCAGGAATGCGCGGCCCGGCCCCGCGCTGTGCCCATATAAGGGCAAATGGCGCAAGAAGTGCCCGTGCCCCCCCCGGTACCGGCTCCGCATCCCCCGGACCCGCATCCCACCGGGTCCGCATCCCCTTGGGTCCCCCCGCGCCCCCCCGCCCCGCTGGCACGATCAGCCCCGCCCGGACGAGACTTTGCCCCGGAGAGGCCCCGCCCGCGGCCGCGCAGGAAGCGCTGGGGCCGGTACGAGCAGGGCGGGGGGGGGGGATGTTCCCGGTGCCCGTTACCGGGGAGGCTGTGCCTCGTTCCAGTACTTGGGGGGTGGAAGGAGGGATGTTCCCGACGCCGAGGGGGATCCTTTCCCGGTGCCCAGTACTGGGGCGGGGGGATGTTCCCGGTGCCCCATCTGGGGTGTGGGGGTAGGGGGATGTGGGATGTCCTCTGTTCCCGGTGCCGGTCACTCACCCGCGGTTTGCTCCTCCGAGAAGTCGCACTGTGGGGACAGCGCGGCGGTCAGCGGGCACCGGCACCGCCATTCGCACCCCGTGAGACCCCACCCCAACCCCCGACCCGCGGAGCCCCCGCCCTCCCCGCCGCGCCCCCCGGCCCCGGAGCCGATTCCCGGTGCTGGTCCCGGTGTCCCACCATGTCGGCAGCTGCTCCCGTTCCTGCTCCGCGCTCTAGGGCCGTGGCGGGGGGGGGGGGTCGGGCGGGTGGTTTCTACCGATCGGCGTCACCGCCCGCCCATTGGCCGCGCGCAGGCTGCGTCATCGCGCGCTAATTAGACGGATCATTATGCATAAGGGGCGGGGACATGTGAGGCCACGCCCCTTCTCCTGGGGGGGATTTTTTGTCTATAGAAGGGCACGGAGCGGGACCGGGGGGGGGGGAGAACCGCGATGGGGGACACCCCTTAAGGGCACCCCTGTGACCGCGCCCCACGGGGACACCCCAGTTGGGGACACCACAGCAGGGAGCATCCTCTGACATCACCCCATGGGGACACCACACTGGGGACACCACGATGGGGGGACATCTTAAGGGCGGACATGCCAAGGCCCATGTCCCACCAGGGACGTGACAATGGTGCCACCTCAGGAGAGACACCCCAGTGACCACACCCCATCCTGAGGGGGACAACGTGAAGGGGACACCATGGTGACCACACCCTGAGGGCGGCATCCCAGCAGGGACACCACGATGGGGACACCTCAAAAGGGGGGACATTGCAATGACCATGCCAGCTGGGACACCAGGTGGGGAGTGCCTCATGAGGGACACCCATGGGGGGGACCACAGGAGCCCATCACATGGGGGGACACACGACACTGCAGCCCCCTGGCACCTCCAGGACCACGAGGAAGGACCACATGAAGCCATCACTGTCTCCTCCCTCCTTTATTAGCCGGGGGGGGGGGACATGGGAACGCAGCCCCGGGAAGGCAGCGAGGGGGTGGGCGCGGTGGCAGCATCGTGGCGGTGACAGCGGCTGTAACAGAAGCGTCTCCCCGGGGGGGGGCCGGGGGCACAAGGCCAGGCTGGGCCCCCCTGCGCCGGGAGGGTCCTCGGTGGGTGAAGGCACGAGATACGTAACAGTCTGGGGGGGGGGCACGGGGGGCCCAGCCCGGCCCCCACCTGGTGCATCTTTGGTCGGTGATGAGGTGGGGGGCGGGGGGGGGGGGGGGGGAGGCAGCGGGACCAGCTGGGGGGGGGTCGATCCCCCCCATTGCCCTTCCCACTGCCCCAGGCACAGCGGGGACTGGGGAGCCCGGGGGGCCCAGCTCTAGGGGCTGCTCCGCTCGTCCTGCAGCTCATACCTGAGGGGTGAGAGAGATGAGCGGGCACGTGGGGTGACACAGCCCCCCCACCCCCAGAGACCCCCCCCGCCCCGGGGCAGCCCACCCTGCTTCCCCCTCCGACCCCCATACAGCCTCACTCACCAGTGGGTTCCCCTCTTGGACAGATCCACCTGTGCCAGGTCCAGATGGAGCTGGGGGAAAGCAGAAGCTCAGATGGGATCCCCAGGCCACCCAAGCCCCCCCGGACTCCCCCGAACCCCCCCGGACCCTCCCCCACCTTCCCCAGCGTCTCCTTCTCCCGCGACATGAAGGACAGGGTGGATTTGACGTGAGCTTCCAGCTGGCGCCGCGAGGCTTCCTCGAGGGGATGTCCCACTCGAACCTGAGGAGACTGGTCTGTACTGGGCCGTACTGGGTGACACTGGGCAGCACCGCCCCCACACACCCCCCGGCCCCCCCCACCTCTCGTTGAAGTCGGGGTTCAGGGTCCTTTTCTGCACACTGGTTTTCCTCTTGGTGCCGCGGCTGTGATCGGGCAGCAGCACCAGGGACACGTAGGGGTCCGGCAGATCCTTCGACACCGGCCTCAGCTTCCTGGGGGGCGGGGACAAGGCTCGGGGGGGGGGTCCCAGCCCCCAATCCCCACCCTCCCCTCCCCCCCCCTCACCCTCAGCCTCACCTGCAGCCGTGCACAATGGCCATCAGCTTGCGTTCGTCCCCGTGGTACCAGAGCGTGAGCTGCAACCGGCCCAGGGGCCCCTCCGCCGTCTCCGGGGGGCTACGGGGGCACAGGGTCAGTGTCCCGTCCCCCCGGCACGGGGGAGGCTCAGCCATGGGGTCGCTCAAACCCAGAGCCCTCCGCCCTGGCTGAGGGTTTGCAGATGCAGGGATTGGATATGAGGCGGGGCTGGATGCTCCCGGGGGGGGGGAATGACACCCCCCCCCAGCCCTACCTGTCAGCGGGGAGCAGGCGCTGGCGCAGCCCCCCGGCCCCGCACTCCTCCTCCCCCGGCGCCTCGGCGGGCTGGGGGGCATCGTCCCCACCGGCTGAGGACACGCTGCCAGCCCCCGCCTCTGCCTGCTGCGACACCAGCACCTGGGGGTGGGGAGTGGGGGGTAAGGAGGGTCCCAGGGCCCCCCTCCCGCCCTCCCCCCCCCCCCCTAGTCACTCACCCCCAGTTGCGCCCGCAGCAGGATCTGGCTGCCGGGACCCCCCCCGGCCAGCGGCAACCAACCGTCCAGTGCCAGCCCCTCGGCAGCCAGGAGCTGGGACAGGGGCAGGCGGAGGGTCCCCAGGGGCTGACCCCCCTCGTCCTTCACCTGCAGACACAGGCGGCTCAGGGACCACCCCCCCCCCCCTCGCTGCGGGGATGGGACCCCCGCCCTGAGGACAGGACCCCTGCCCTGGGGATGGGACCGAGACCTGCAGCTCCAGCGACTCCACGTGTGGCCGCTTGATGAGGAAGGAGAAACCTTCATCCCACACGGGCTCGGCGGAGGGGGCGCAGGTCTGGGGGCAAGATAGTGGGTGAAAGACCCCCTTTAATCTCCCCCTCATTTCCCACCCTCCGGCCCCCACCTTACCTTGGTCTTGACGGAGACGCTGCCCACGGCCAGGCTGGCGACGGCGGCGGGTGGCTTGGAGCCCTTCCGGAGCTGGGGGACAGCGGGGACAGTGGGGATGGTGGCGGGGGGGGGGGAGGCGGGGCAGAGCCGGGGGTGCCCGAGGACCCCCGGAGTGGGCAGCTGCTCACCGGCAGGTCGGCAGCTCGGTCCACGAAGACGGAAAGGAGAGCAGCTGCCATCTCCTCCCCCCGGGCCGGCTGCAGGAGGCTGTTGGTGTGCAGGACCTGGGGGGGCAGGGGGGGGGGGGGGGCTGTGCTGGGGGTCCCGCTGGCGTGGGGGGGCGCGCGGAGACAGACGGGGACAGGGACGGGACGGGGATGGGGACAGGGGTGGGGATGCACGAGGAGGAGGATGTGCGGGGACAGGGATGGGGACACATGGGGATCCACAGGGACAGGGTTTGGGGCCAGGGAGGGGGCTCGGGGTCAGGGAGGGGGCTCGGGGCCAGCTGTGTCCCCCCTGGCCCCCGGGGGTCATTACCTGCTCCAGGAGGGCAGTGTTGGGGCGGGGGTCCAGCCTCTCCAGCCGCACGTGCAGCCGCCCTGACTTCACATCCTCTAGGGGCAGCCACTGGTGGCAGGGGGGAGGGCAGGTGAGACCCCCCAGGTGCAGACCCCCCCCCCCTCCCGCCCCCAAAAAACAGCCCCCCACACCCCGGTGCAGCCCCCCACCCCACCAAAAGCAGCCCCCCCAGCCCCTCTCCTACCTCATCCACAATGCGGCTGCTCAGCACCCGCCTCAGTGGCACCTTGCACCTGGGAGGGCGGTGGGTGAGGGCTGGGGGGAGCACCCCCACAGGCCCTCGACCCCCCCACACCCCCCCTACCCGCCCCCCAGTACCCACCGGCCCAGGAAGTCATCCTTGTCGATGTCCTTGTCAAAGAGATCGAACTCCACGTCCTGCCCCGGGACATTGTCCATGATGACCTGGGGTGGGGGGGGGGAGAGGTGTCACCAGCGGAGCCCCCCAGACGCCTGGGTCCCCTCCCAGCCTCCCTGCCTCAGTTTCCCTTCTTGGAAAGGGAAACAGGACCCCCCAGTGCAGCTCAGGGGGATGCCTGGGGTGGGGGCAGACAGGTAGTGGACCCCCCCCGGTACCTCATAGACCTCGTTCCAGCGGGGGTTGAGGTTCTCCTTGATCACGCGGCTGCGGAAAACCCCCCCGGCCACCCGCACCTTGGCGTAGGGGTCGGAGCGGCCCCGCACGACCCCCTTGAAGAAGTTGTCCTTGGCGATCAGGTTCTCCGCCTCCAGGAGGTGGATCCGCAGGACGTGCTGGGGACACGGAGACACGGCAGGCGCTGGCACGGGAGCTGCTGGGCACCCTCGGCCCCGAGCTCCCCCCTTCCTGCCATGGATCCCCCCATCCTACCCCCCAGGACCCCCTATTCTTCCGCCCCCCAGCCCCTGAGCCCCAGAAACGCCCCAGGACACCCTGTCCTGCCAGCCAGGAACCCCCAGCCCCATCCCACATTGCTCCCTCCAGCCCGCCCAGCTCCCTGCAGGTCCCCCTGTTCCTGAGTGTCCCTCCAGTCCCCCCTGGTGATGCCCCCCAGCACCCCCACCCCCTCCGTACCTCGGTGCCAAACTGGGGGTCCGGGCTGGCATGGGTGGGCCGGTGGGTGCCACTGGTGCTGTCCAGGGCGTCCGGCTGCCCTGGGGGAGTAGGTGGGGGGACACCGTTCTCAGGGGCATCAAAGAAGAGCACCTGTAGGGCGGGGGGTGAGCGGGGGGGGAAGGTGGAAGGGGCAGGGGCCCCTCCCCCCGGCCCCCCCGAGCCCCCCCTCACCCTCAGGACCAACTTCATGTAGAGGCGGCTGCCGGGACCCGAGTGCTGGAGCTGGAAGGGCTGGTCCAGGGTCAGGTCCGGGGCAGTCAGGAGGCGGGTGAGGGGCAGCGAGAGGGACCCCAGGGTGCCCTGGCGGGGGTCGTCCTTCACCTGGGGGGTACGGGGGGGGGGGGTCAGAGGAATCGTGGCAGGGACAAGTGGGAAAGGGGGCACTGGGGCATTGGGGGAGAAATGGGGGTTGGAGAGTTTGGGAGGAGCAGAAACAAGGATGGGGATTTGGGGGGGATGTCGGGGGGAAATGGGGCTGGGAGGGTGGGGGGGGGATGGGGGAGGGGGATGTGGGGATCTGGGGGGACGTGAGGGGGGGGGTGGTCTTGCCTGGATGTCCACATCCTGGTTCATGGGGTCATGCAGGAAGAAGCGGAAAGCATCTTCCCAGACAGGAGCCGAGGTGTTATAGACCACCTGGGGGGAGCAGGTCAGACCCCCACCAACGGCCAGGCCCCCCCAGAGCCCCCAGACCCCTCGTCCCACCTTGCTCTCCCGTGTCACGTCCTGCACCGAGACCTGCACCATGGGGTTGGGCTCCTTGCCCAGCTTCTTCTTCTACAGAGAAATTGGGGGTAAGGGTGGTCCCACACATCTCTGATCGCCCCAGGACAGGGAACTGGCAGCCGTGGCCCCCCCCCCCCCCCCCAACCCCCAGACCCCCACTCACGGGCAGCTCCTCAGCCCGGTCCAGGTACACAACCAGGATGGCGGCCGATGGGGGATCAGGTTTGGCCACGATCGTCCGGTTCCTCTCCAAAACCTGGGGAATGTGACCGGAGGGGGGGGGAGGTCGGCTGGGGCAGGACCACCCCACGGTCCCCCCCCTCTGGCACCCCCCAGTACAGCTGAGACCCAGCAAACTCATCTCTGGTCACCTGGTCCAGTTTGGAGGTGTCATTCATGAGCGAGAGCCACTCCAGGCGCAGGTGGAGCCGCCCCCGGCCCCCCTCCTGCAGCGGGAACCACTGTGGGGGCAGAGGGGTCAGCACGGCCCCCCTGGACCCCCCCCCACCCCCTGCCCTGGCACCCACCTCCTCCAGCACCCGGGCCTTCAGCACATCCCCGAAATCCAGCTTCATCCTGGGTGTGGGGGGAATGGGGACATGAGGTGGGGGGCCCGGGAGCAGCAGCCCCTCTCAAGCCACCAACCCGGGGGTCCAACTCCTCCCCAGATGCCAGCCCAGGGGTCTGACCCCCCCTCACCTGCCCAGGAGATCGTCCTGGTCGGGGTCCTTGTCAAACAGTTCCACCTCTATCTCCTGCCCTGGCACCTCGTGCACGATGAACTGGGGGATGTGGTCAGCGGGAGGGGCCACAGGGGGTCCCCCCGCCCCACACAGCCAGGCTGGGGACACCACGGGGGTCCCCATGTCCACCCTGGCTTGGTTGGGGCGCTCCTGTCCCCGTGGCCCACCTGGGGGTTCCTTGTACCCCCCACAACCACAGCCAGGTCATGGAGGACACAGGGGTCCCTGTCCCCCCCCAAAGCCTGGGGAGATGGGGAGGGCCGGGGTGTCCCCGGGGCGGGGGGTCTCACCTCATAGACCTCATCCCATGTGGGGTTGAGGTTGTCATCAATGACCCGGCTGGTGACGACCTGGGTCCCGACACGCAGGACGGCGTAGGGGTCTGACTTGCCCTCCACCAGCCCCCCCATGAACCGGTCCTTGGAGCGCAGGTCCCGGGCACCCAGCAGGTGCACCCGCACCACCCCCTGCAGAGGGGGGGGGGGAGGGGGGCGTCAGCCGGGGGTCCCTTGAGCCCCCATCGCGCCCTCCTGGCCAGCCCTTACCCGGGGCAGGGGGCAGCGGAGCTGGGCAGCCTCGTGCAGGTCGGGCACCAGTGGGATCAGGAGGCGGTTGGGCAGGACCAGGTAGGAGGAGATGGCATCCATGATCATCGTGTCCGACATGGAGCTGCGGGGGGGGGGCACACATGGTCACTGGGAGGCATGGACAGCTTGGGGCTGGGGAGGGGGCGGGAAGACGGGCTGGGCCTCACCTGAGGCCTGGGATGTCCAGGAGGTTGGTCATCCCTGTCCAGTTGATGTCCAAGGTCTGGGAGAGATATTGGGGTCAGTGGGGGGGGGGGGGCTGGACCCCAGCCACACCCTGCTGGGGTGGAAGGGGGGGGGGGGAGGGCTGCTGGTCCCTTTGGGGTGGGGGGCACTCACCGGGCGCCGGATGAAGAACATGGTGAGGGCCCCCACGATGGGGACATCCCCAAGGAGGGGCTCCAGGATGATCCGCAGCATCCCGTGGAGCTGGGGGGGCAGCACCAAGATGTGACACCCCCCCACACACACATCCCCACCAGCTCCCCAGGCCCCCCCCCCCCTCACCTGCATGCCTTTCACCCCTGCCTTGCAGAAGAACTTCTTCACCTCCACATCGATCTGGACATCACCCACATAGCTGAGGAGATGGGACACAGGGATGGGGGGGGGGGTCTCCCTGGTCCCCCCAGAGAGGGGGAGCTCCAGCAGTGGGATGTGGGGTTGGGAGGATGGTGGGCAGGGGACTGAGACCTGGCACCTTCTGCAGCTGCTCACCTGATGTTGAGGTCCAGCAGGATCTGCCTCTTGTGGGCACCGGGATGAACCCGGACCCCCAGGACCCGGAGAGGCTGTGGGGGGGCAGTGGTGAGCGGGGGGGGGGCATGGGAGGCACCCTCATCCCTCCCCCACGGGAGCCCCAGCCCCTACCTTCTCACCCATGTCCACCTTGGTGAAGGTGAAGGTCTGGAGGTGGCTGTTGGAGGCGCGGATGGACGGGGCCACATTCTCCACCAACAGCTTCTCCATGTACTGCCCGAAGAAGGGCCAGGCCTGGGCCAGGACCTGGGGGAGTGGGAGCGAGGGACAGACACGAAGGGATGGAGGCAGGAATGGATGGAGGGAATGAAGGATGCAGGGAAGGATGAGGGGTGTATGGGGGGGGCTGTCTGGACAGACGAACACCTCACCTTGTTCAGCCATTCCGACCTCTCCACATCAGGGAAGCTCACCTGCGGGCAGACGGGCCGGGGGTGTCGTGAGGCCGGGGGGGGGGGAATCCGGCCGGACGTGGGGAGGGGGGGTTGAGGGGCAGGAAGCGCAGCCGCAGGTTTCGCTCCCGGTCGGGAGCGCAGCCGCACCCGGCCGGGCCGGGGGCACCCCGCCCAGGCTGCGACGGTGGCAGCTGGGGACGGGGGGCGGACTGTCACCCCCCCCCGCGGCTGTGACCAACACCTGGAGGCAGCTCCGGCCCCTTTGTGTAGCCGTTCCCGGGGATCCTGGGGTGGGGAGTCCCGAGAATGGGGAACCCGGCCCCCTCCGGCACCGCGGGAGGGGGTTTCGCCTCCCCCCGCGCTGGCCCCAGCCTGCGGCCGGGCAGGAAAGGGCCCCCCCGGGCCCGGTGAGTCACTGCCCGGCCGCGGTGTTGCCGGAAGGCCCCGGGCGGTAACGGGGAAGGGTCACCCCTCTGCGGGGGGTGAAGCATGGGGACCCCCCCCCAGGGGGCAGCGGGGGATGCGATGCCGCGGTCACGGGGGGACCTCAGCGGAGCGGGAGGGGCGGCGGGGAGGGCGGTGCAGCCGGTACGGGGGGTCCCGCCCGGCGGGAAGCTCAAGCGGGGCTCGGTGCAGCGGTGAGGGGTGGAAAGTGACCCCAACAGCGGGACCCAGTGCGGCTGATGGGGGGATCCCGGGGGTCCCGCCTTGCCGGGGGAAGCCCAAGCGGGAGGCGGGGGGTGCAGTCGGCGGGAGGGGGGCGCAGGGTCCCGCCCAGCCCAAGCAGGGACCGCGGAGCAGCCGATGGTGTCACCCGGACGCGGGGGTTCCCCCGGCAGGAATCACGGGGGGGATCTGCAGTGCGGCAGCCGGGAATGCCCCGTCCCGGAGCCCCCCGCCGATAACCGGAGGCTGCAGATGACAGGGTGGGGAATGCCGATGCCGCCCGGGGATAACGGCACCCGCTTACCCAAGCCGGCAGCTCCCCACGGGCCGCGCCCAGCCCGGCGGCGGCTTCGCGCACCGCGGCCTCCTCGTCTCTGTGCAGCTGGGCGGCCAAGCGCATCCCGCGCTCCCGGGCCCGCCGCCGCTGCCGCCACCCGGTATAAAGCGCCAGCGCCAGCACCAACGCGCCCGCGCCCAGCCCCAGCAGTCCCGCGGCGTAGGCGGGCAGGGCCCAGAGCAGCCGCCGGCCCAGGGCCACCAGCCCCGCTCCCTCCTCCAGCCCCGGCCACCGCCACCGACCCCGCTCCATCACCGCCGCACGGCCCGCGCCCCGACAGGCCCCGCCCCCCGACAGGCCCCGCCCCCACTCCAGCCCCTCCCACCGCTCCATCCCTGCCCGCGGCCACAGCCCCGCCCCCACCGCCGAACCCAGGCCACGCCCCCGAGCCGCCCCCGCCCCTTAGGCATGTAGGCGGGGCTTTGGCACTCCGCCACACCCCCCAGCATGGGGCGGGGCCTCCAGGAAGGGGCGGGGCTTAGTACGCTGGTAGGCGGGGCGCCAATGAGGGTCACGTGCCTGCCCAGACCCCTCGTCCCCGCCCCGGGAGCCGCGCTGTGCCCCTCCCCATGGCTCCCCCGGGAGTCACGGCAGCCCCGGGGGGGCAGAGGGATTTCCATTGAGTTTTTTTGGGTTTTTTTAATATTTGAAAAGGTTACAGGGCCCGGGGGGAGTCGTGACCCCGCTGCCCCCCACACACACCAGGACACAGCCCCGGCTCGGGGGGCCGTGTCCATTCAGGGGAGGCCGCCCCGATACCCCCCCCGGGGAGTTTGACCCACAACCCCCCGCGCGGCGGGGGCTAAAGCGAGGTGTGAAGCCCGGGGTGGGGGTCACTGCACCCCCCGGGAGTCCCCACCCCCGGCTGGAGGGGGTCCTGTCTGTCCTCCTCCTGCTGCTGCTCCCCTGGTCTCAGTCTCCGGGGGGGTCACGGTCCAGGCGGCTGCCCCGGTCCCCCCTCACCGGCCCCGCGGGGGGGTCAGTGGGGCATGGCCGTGATCCGCATGCTCTGGGAGGCGATGGGGTAGGTGACCATGGGGGTGGTGGCGTGGCTCATGGTGATCCCCCCCAGCGGCTGCGCCATCGACACGGCCACCGGCGCCACCGAGACGGCCACGGGCGCCATGGAGACCGGGGGGGCCATGCCCTGGGCAATGGTCTGGGCCAGGGCAGCCGAGAGGGGGGTGATCTCGGGGTTCATGGGGGGGGCGGCGTTGGTGGGGGGAGCGGCCTGGGCGCCAGCGGGAGCCACCAAATCCTGCTGGGAGACAGGGCGGGGCTGGAGGGCCTGGCTGCTGAGCGTGGTGTGGGTCTGGGCGATGCTGTGGTTATAGTTGGTGACGGTGCCCACAGTGGGGGCCAGAGTCTGCTCGGTGGCTGTGGCGGTGGAGCTCAGCGTCATCACCTTGGCCTGGTTACGGAACTGGGCGTTCTGCTCCAGCAGCACCTCGTTGGTGGCCAGCAGGTTGTTCACCTGCTTCTTCAGCTCCTCCACGCGCTTGCGCAGCAGGACGTTCTCCTCCTCCAGCAGCCGGTACTCCACGGTCCGCGGGCTGGCGAAGCTGTACTCGTAGCTCTCGAAGTGGAGCCCGTCCACCCGCCGCCGCTTCAGCACCGGGTCGTGGTCGTCGTAGCGGTCGCCATCGTAAATGGCATCGTAGGGGTCGTAGCGCCGCACGGCGGGGACCAGGCCCTGCTCACGGGCCGCCAGGCCCCGCGCCTCGTACTCATAGTCCCGCTGCAGGTGCTGGAACTTGCACTTGGTGCCGCGCTGGCAGTCGCCCTTCAAGAAGTCCCTGCAGATGGGAACCTCCTCCTTGCTGTTGGGCAGGTCAGCGGGCGAGAGGCCCAGCCCAGCCGCCACCTTCTGCCGCAGGCGCGGGGGCAGCTCCCCTGTCTTCTTGTAGCAGTCCTCGTCCTCCTTGGTGCCGTGGATGAAGCGGCAGTTGAGGCGCACACACTCCTTGTTCTGGAAGTCGTGGCAGAAGATGAACTCGTTCTTGCGCACTCCCAGGTTGGTGACCTCGCTGATGTCCGGGTGTCGGAACCGGCAGCGCTTCCCGCGCTTGCAGACGTTCCGCAGGAAGTCCCGGCAGATGTCATCGGCGTTGGCGCCCACCTCATCCCCGCTGCTGCCGGTGGTGTAGCCATCACGGTCGGGCATCTTCACCACCGCGGGGCTCCGGGCACTGCGGGAGGGGAGGAAGGGAGCGGGAGGGTCACCGGGGGAAAGCACCTGACACAGGGCACTGGAGCCACCCGGGGGCAGCACGGCCCCGGGAGAAGCACAGCCCGGAGGAAGCACGGGCCCCGCGGAGAAGTACGGACCGGGGGGAGCCCCACACAGCCCCGGGTGTCCCCGCCCAGGGTCAGCACGACCGCGGCCCCTTAACCACAGGGAGGGGATCTGGGCCGACCCTCAAGACCCATCCCCGGGGCTGCCGGTACTGGCAACGCGCTCCGGGCCGGCCAGAGGGATCCCGGCGGCGCCGTGCCTCGGCCCGCGGGCTCCCTGGGCCGTGACAGCCCCGCCGGGCCGCGCCGGGAGGGCGGCGGGGGCGCGGCCCCCCCGCTGGATCTCCATAGCAACGGGCCCACGGGCGCGGGGCAGGCCCGGGGCAGGCCCTGGCGACGGGCCGGGCAGGGGAGGGGCAGGGGCCCCGGGGCGGCGGAGCGGGGCCTGTCCCGGTGGCGGCGCGGCCCGGCCCGGCCCCGGACTCACCCGATCGCGGCCTCCTCGCGGGTCCTCCAGCTCCAACAATGAGCGGCCCCTTCCGACTGCCGCTCTGCGCCGGGCAGGAAGTGCTCTATGGTACTTCCGGGGCAACCCGGAAGGAGCTACGCGTCTTCCTCCAGTGTACGGCACGCAGGGCTCTTCCGTCATCGTCATACGTGTGCGCCACCGTCTCAACGCTGCCCGGAGGGTCCCTCCACAGTACCGGAACCCCGGCCCTGCCCCGCTCACCGTCCGGTGCTCTCGCTCGTGGCCCGCCGTCCCACTTCCCCGGCCCCGTTACCGGAGGACCCACCAACAGTAACCACCGCCCCGGAAGAACCACACACACCGTCTCCCAACAACACCAGCTTTATTCGCGGCACAAGGGCCGCCACAGAACAACGAAACCGGCCCGGTGCTGTGGGTCCGTCTCGCGACACCGGGCCCTCCTCACGGCACGGGGAATCCTCCCCGCGGCACCGGGACGTCTCCGCGGCGGGGCCTACTTGGACCTCTGCCTCATCTTTCTCCTCTTGCGCTTCAGCCTAAGGGAGAGACCGGCGCTCAGGGCCCGGGGCCGGCTCCGTGCACCGGGACCGAGGGGTGGCTGGGGCCCCCCCGCTCCCCAGCGGGCCCCGGGGGAGCCCCACGTACCTGCGCATTCGCTTCTTGCGCCACTGGAGAGGAAAGAGGAGAAATGGGTTAAAACCGGGACCAGGAGTGCTGGGGCCCCGTCCCCTCGTGGGCCCAGAGCAGCTGCCCCCCCGAGGCCCAGACCCCGTCCCGGTCCCTCCCGGTAGGTCCCCCAGCGCACCCGGACGGCCCCGTGACAGGGATCCCCCGTGTCCCGTCGCGACCCCGACTGCAACCTCCCCAAACACGCCCGAGACCCAAACCCGCCCCCCACCTGACGTCCAGTCCCACGCACCGACACCCCAGCGCCGAGTCCCGGTGCAACGGAAACCCCCGCTGCCCCGGGCAACCCCCCAGGCCACAGCGCGCCCTCCCGGCCGTTGCCGGGAACCCCCCGGGGTGAATGAAGCACCATCGGCCGCCCCCGCCGCTCACCTTGGCCCTCATGACGGTGCGGAGGCGCCGCGCTCAGTCCCGGCGGGCGGGCGGCGGCGCTGACGGCGGATGGAGCCGGATGGAGGCGGCCGGTGGCGACAGCCCCACAAGATGGCGGCAGCAACGGCACAGAGAGGCCTCCACCGCTCGCCGCGGCCTCTTTATAGGATAGCGCCCTTTGCCCCGCCCCCTGCGGCGCGGGGCATGACGGGAGCTGTAGTCTCCGGCCCCGGGGCATCACGGGAGTTGTAGTCCGCCCTGCGGCGGCCATTTTGCGCAGCCCGGGGCCCTGTGGAGGCGAGAAGGGCCCGGTGGGACCACGGGGCGACCCCCGCCCTGTCCCCCCCAAGGAGCAGCGCCGTTCTCTGTCAGAGTGACCCCGGGACATCGAGTTAATTCGGCAAAAAGTCAGTGACAGGGTTGGTTGTTGTCAAGGTTTGCCAAGGACAGTTGTTCTTGGAGTTTCAGGTTGTCAAAAGTCATTAACAACTGGGTTCCATTCCTTGCATCGAGGTATAGGCTTGTTTTTATTTAAAGTAAAATCGAAACATTAAATAAACCTCCAGCGAGTCTCCATAGTTTATAAATCTGCCTTGTGGCCGATGAGAAGTCAGCTCTGCTCTTCCTCCCTGAGGGCAGAATGTTGGTTAAAAAACACTAAACTGCTCCTCTTGGGGAAGGGGTTTTCCCCCCCTCAGGATCACGGTTACAACACCCAGTTTCCCAGCCCCGATCCCCAGTCCCAGCCCCACATCCATCCCCTGGGCCCTGCCGGGGCCAGAAGAGTTCAACAACAGGAGCAGAGATTGAAAAACTCAGGAGAAAAAATAAAAAAAATAAAAAAAATGAGCGCATCATTTATTCTCTTTTATTGACTTTGGTAATATTTGCACGTGTGGAGTTTGGGGTGGAAATCCCAGATCCTGGCGCGGTGCCTGCGGAGACACCCGGGGATGTTTTTAGAGGCCAGAGTTCTTCCCAAATTCAGCTACAGCAGAGGAACCACCCCGGTCAGCAGGGACCAAAGGAAAAAAAACACCTCATGTTCAACAACACGAACTCAAACGGCTTTTTCCTTTTTTTTTTTTCTTTTTTTTTTCTTTTTAAAAAAAAAAAAGACTTTTGATTATAAAAGAGCAAGAGCCCTGGCTGGGCTCTGCCCGGGCCCCACAGCTCCTGTCGTGTTTCCCTCACCTATGGCTGGAGGAACCTGTGGATGAGAGACCCTTCCAAGAGCCACTGCGTGTGGGAAAGGGTGGAATGTGCTCACGGGGAGGAATAAACCTCGTGGGACACCAGGGAATTAAAAACCACTGCTGGGTGAGGGGGCCTCGTGCCCCTCCTGGTGGGAACGTCACCGGCTGGACAATCGATTTAAAAACGAGCTCGTGTGTTAAAAAATAGAGCATTTTTGTACCTAAATCAAGGCAGAGACAGAACTGAGAGGACTGAACCGCCTGCAGCAGTGCAGGGGACATAAAACTTGCTGTCTTTCCCCAATTATAAACGTCCAATCTAGAGGTTAGAAGAGGAACCTCTGCCTCACAGAGGCGCCGTGCCCACCACAGCACTGGGCACGGTCCTGGTGGCACCAGCTGTTGGTTGAGTTGGGTTTTGTCTCTTTCCTCCAAGAAAAATCTGTAAAGGGAGAAATTAAAAAACCAGGGAGGAGGAGGAGGAAGAAAGCAGGCAGCTGCCTGCAGTCCCTCTCACTGGGATGGGCTGTGCACCTCCAACAAGTGGGTGGGAGCAGGGGTTAGAAAGAGTGGATATCGAGTGGCTTTTACTCCCGATTTTATTTTTCTCTCTTTTTTTCTCTTTTTTTTTCTTTTTTTAAGTTGTCTGAAGTGGCTGAGACAATCCTCCCTCCTTGGCAAAGTCAATAGGAGCTGGTTGTAGTCAGTGGGAAGTCCAGACTGTTTGTTGGTTGTGGTCGTAAGAGACAAACAAACAGTGCCAGATCGTTTCGCTTCTGGTTTTTGTTTTGTTTTTGTTTTGTTTTTGTTTTTTTGGGGGGGAGAAGGGGGGAAAAGGGGCGAGTGTGTGTGACTCGGGTGCTACATGGAGGGAGCAGGAGCTGCTCAGTCCCCAGCCTCGTTCTCTTCCGCCGTCTCTCCCGTGGTGGCATTTTCTGCATTCTTGGAGGCCTGTGGAAACAAACCCAGCAGGGTCAGGACCCCCAGCAGCTGGTATGACACAGCCCACCCCCGGGGGAGCCCCTTCCATGAGGTCACTGCTCCCAAGCCAGGGAACACCAGGATATTCTTCCAGATGAGCCCAAAATGCCCCTGTGCAAGACCCAGGTGCTGCTGCCAAGAGAGAACGTGTCACAACCCCTCCAACACGTGGCCAAATTACCTTCTTTTTCTTCTTTTTCTGGGTCTTCCTGCTTGCAGAACTTTGTAGAAGGGCCTGGAGACAGGAAGGAAACATGGACAAGCAAGTTCCTCCCTTGTGAGCACCTGCCTCCTGCTCCCACCCTCACGCCTCCCCCCTGCAGAGTCTTCCCCACATCCATCCCACCTCCTCCCCCAGCAAGGGGACACAAACAGGGGGTGACTCCACGTGGATGGGCCACAGCTCTTCATTATTTCCATCTTTAAACCAACCTTCAGCTCTCCATCTTGCACCTCAAACTCTGACTTGTAGAGCTCGGGTTCGAAGGGGCCGCTCGTTATCCTCATGGGGCCGTTGGGCATTAAAAGCACCGTGAACTTGAACTGTGCAACAAACTCCCCTGCAAGACAGACCCAGGCATCACTGCCCCACAGCCCAGGGACCCCCCCCAAGATGTTCCCAACCAGCTGTTTCCATTCCTGTGCCACTTCCACGCCGTCACTGCCATAAACCATCTCGCAGGAATTTCCTAATCCTGCCCCAACCGCCCCCTCAGCGCCTTCCCCAGGCCCCGCTCGCCTCAGCCACCAACCTCTCCCCCTCCTGCCCAGGAAATCACTCCACAAAAAAACTGGAACGACTCCAGAAGGAGATCCAGAAGCCAACGGGTGGCGCGAGCTTCCTGGAGAATAAATTCCAGGGCCCTCTGGAATTCACAGCCACCCTGGGCACCGGCCTCACCAGGCTCCGGATGCGCCCGCCCGGCCCCGTCCTCCCACTCACCTTCCTTCTCGTAGAGGACGTTGAAGGGCTGGAGCAGCTCGTGTTTGGCGCATTCCACCACCCCCATCCTGGCCTTCTTCTCATCCTCAAATGCCCTGCGGAGGAGACAGAGCCACTCCTGAGCTCCAGCCCTTTCCTAGAAGGCAGGTTCCACCTCCCGTGGGTTTGGGAATTGCCCCAGGATCAGGCTTGGGGGGGCACGTGTCCCCACAGCCCCGGCAGCGTCGTGCAGGGACAGAGCCAGAGGGGGCAGATGCTGGGGAACCATCACCTCCAGAGAGTGGAAAGGGGATTTAAGGGTGAAAAGTGAACCTTGTTTCCTTAATTTGGGAGTTCATCCCTCACAAATCCTGACTGGAAAGGCCTGACCTCCCCGTGCTGCCCCTGGCACCGCTTCCACCCCCTCTGCTCTATTTTAAACCCAACCCCCAGCTCCCCACCTGCCATGGGAGGCACAGGAGATTCCCAACCCTCAGGGCTCTGCCTGGGATTCCTGCTTAAGCCTGTGACATCCTTCCTGCCACCCAGGCAGGGGCTCAGGCCCAGCCCAGGGCAGAGCCCGGGGGGCAGGAGCAGGGGGTACCTGAGGGTGAAGGGCATGGTGTCGAAGCGCCGCTCCACCTCGCTGAAGAAGGCACGGGAGGTTTTCATCTTCAGGCCGTACTGCTTGGACGGGTCCCTTTTGTAAATCGTGGTTCTCTGCCCAGCATCCTTGGCCTGGGAACACAAACAGTGCCAGGAGACACTTCCCAGGGAAGCCTGGGAAGGTTTTGGGTGGGAAAAGCTCCCCCACCACCACCCAGGAGACACAGCGATAGCCGGGACACAAGGATCCCCCACTGGAGGTGACAAGGCCGCTGCTCCCCGTGCTGGTGGCTGCTCTGAGCCATGGCCACGGCCACCACGCAGAGGAGCAGGAGCCCCAGAGGCACCAGACTCACCTTTCCCTCTCCACTGCTGACCAGAACATCAACAGCGTAAACTTCGTGGACCTCAAATTCTGCTTTTTCATGGTCCTTCCTGGATGAAAAAACAAGTTTGGTGAGGTCAAAAGAAGGTAAACAGAGAAACCAGATCTCCTGCACGGCCCCAGGACCTCTAACAAGCCCACACGGGGCGTAGCCAGAGGAGTCCCAGCACAAAGCA
Source organism: Hemiprocne comata (assembly GCA_020745705.1). Taxonomy (NCBI): domain Eukaryota; kingdom Metazoa; phylum Chordata; class Aves; order Apodiformes; family Apodidae; genus Hemiprocne; species Hemiprocne comata. Next base: position 400,569 of record CM036614.1, read on the forward strand.
GCACCAGGGTGCTGCAGGGAGCAGAGGAGCAGCAGCTGGCACAGAGTGGCCTGTGACATCTGGCAGCCTTCTTGCCCGTGACCAGCAGCTCCATCCCCAGCCAAGGCTGGGGGGTTTCAGATGTTCAGCACCAGCTCTTTGAACCTGTGGTCATGTCCTGGGATGTCACTGAGCCTGAGGACCTGCAGGCCAAGCACGGGGCTTAAAGCCACTGAGCTCTAAATGGTCTGTGAGACCCAGCCCTGAGGGATCCCTGAGGAGCTGCTGGGAACAGGATGGAATGAAACACCCAGCTCACTAGTTCCAAACCATCCCGAGGTGCTTTGGACAGGGATCACCAACCGATGGGCTCCTGGCAGCTTCTGCCAGTCAAACGATCAGTCTTGGCACAGCTCCTGGTGAACACCCAGGGCTACAACCAGCAGCAGCACTTGGGATGTTCTGCTGGCAGCTCCAAGCTTCTCCTTCGAGAAACTGGACAGGAACCAAGAACCCTGTGGCAGGTGCCAGCCAGGAGACTCAGCTCCGTGTCCTGCAGCCCTTCCTTCCCACAACAGCCCCCAAACCCAGAGCCAAACCTCATCCCCACACAGAAAAGGGCTGTTAATTGGCTGTATGGGGTTGGAGTCCAGCAAGTGGCCAAGGGGGGACCAGGCTGCACCCGGGGGAGATGAAACCCACCTGCTGTGTTCCCGGTGTGAGAACCGGGGTCACCTCTGCCCCCCTCCCCCCCCAGGGGACCCGCTCACTTCTGCTGGTCTGTGGGGTTCTGGATGATCGTTTTCTCTCCATCGATCACGTGCTGCTTCAGCTGGTGCGACAACATCCCTGTCGTGACAAGAGATCCCACTGACACCTCCAAGCTGCAAACGTGGGGCCCGGGGGTGCAACGTGCCCTGGGAACCAGCAGGTCCCCGGGGTGTGGAATGTCGAGGCACAGAGCGGAGCTCCCTGGAGCCCCTGGGACTCTGGGAATAACCCCGGGGCAGCACGAAGGAGCCGGGAGCTCCGGACGAGCCCCCCTGGTGCTGCCACTTCCCCACATAAAACTGAGGGGAAGGTTCAGCCCTTCCCCAGCACCTCGGCTGCTGGTGCCTGGAGGGGGTGCCTGGGGGGGGGGGGGGTTTGCCTCTCTGCTCCCTCCTGCCCTTGGTTCACCCTCAACTGGATGCCCCGGGGAGGTGCCCGTGGCGTTTCCCGTGCCACCGGCTGCAAGAGCAGCCACACGTCCCCGCACCGCGGGAAGGGGCAGCTCAGCCCGGTTGTTCCCACCACCGGGGCCTCCTGCTCCCGTTGTTCCCACCACCGGGGCCTCCTGCTCCCGTTGTTCCCACCACCGGGGCCTCCTGCTCCCGTTGTTCCCACCACCGGGGCCTCCTCCTGCTGCTCAGGCCCCAATCAGCACCTCCCTGGGTGGCTTCCAAAGCAGAGGCTGCTCAGACCCCCGGGGAAGCTGAGGCAGGGAACGGAGCAAAGCACCAAGGGGACCATGAAGCAGGGATCCCACCCCCCAGGGCTGGGCTGAGGTGAGCACAGGAACACACCAGCCCGATGGCACTTCAGGAAATGTCACTAATCATGGATCATTTTCAGTCTGGCTGAAAGAACCCAGGGAGAGAACGTGGATCAGTTCTCAGGATGAAACGACATTCCCGGCGCGTCCACGAGCGCCTTCGAGCTGCTCCTGCCCCACCACCAGGCTGCTGTGTGCCCAGAGGGTCCGAGTGGTCACAGATGAAAGCCAAGCCAACGGGATTTGCCCGGGGCTGGCAGGAAGTCCAGGAGCCAGGACAACGCCCCCAAGCCCTGGCATCCCACCTCTGTTGTTCCTAAATTAACGCATCTTTAAAAATCAAAAGAAAAACCAAACCCACAGGAAGAAGAATCTAGAGTTTTGAAGCGTGTTTTTTAGCAAAAGCTGCTGCATGGAGAGGTGGTGCCTCTAGGGCAGCTCGGGGTCCCCAAAGCCCCCCAGACCCACCTTCAATGGGCGTGCAGTGAAACGAGTGGGCGATTTTGTTCCACGCGTCTGTCACTTGTGTGTTCTGCAGGAAGGACACACGGAACACGTGTTAGGGACAGAATTCCCAGCCACAAGCATTGACAGTTGTGAACCCAGCAGGTTTTGATGGCACGTGTGGGGTTGGAAGGGACCTTTGGAGGTTTCCTGACTGGCTGGTGCTCCAACACCTCCAGAAAAAGGAGGAATGGTGCCAGGCTCCCACTTTTCAGCCTGAATCCACAAATATGACACCCGGCACCAGGTCCAGCTCCTGCTGGTGCCTCCTCCAGAGCCACCCGGGGGGCAGAGGAGGAGCCAAGAGCAGCAGGAGGATGTTTGGAACAGGAACACCACAGGGATCGCCCAGGAGTGCTGGGGGGAGCCCTGCTGGGAGGGGCTGCTGGTGCCTGGTGTCCCTCCCCAGCCCCTCAAGCCCCCCAGCCCAGCCCCCCTACCTGGTTTCCAGGCTTCACCAGGCGCAGGGCGGCCTCGGCACAGAGGTGAGCTGCCTTGATCACATCAGCCTTGCGGCCCGACACCGGCTGCTCCTGCAGGGACAGGGAATAGAGGCTCTTTCAGGTGTGTGTTCCCTTCCCTCTTCCAAGCAGGAACACCCTGCTCCAGGTGAGATGGAGATTCTCCATCAAACAGGACACTCTACCTACCCACCCCCCAAGAAAACCAGAACAAGACTCTCCTGTGTCTAGAAACACAGAGTGGGAACATTTCAATTACACTTCAAGGATCATTATTGTTATTTAATTCTCCCCATCAAGTCCTTTGGATGCAGCCACTGGAGGAAAAACATTCCCAAGACCCAGACCACCCTCCCTCCTCCCGAGACTGCAGCTAAAACACGTGCTCTTTGACACTGTGTCCTCATGTGCCCTGGGGGGGGATCTGTGCTGGGGGGTGCAGGGGCAGCAGGGACAAGTGTTGGGGTCACCCCTGAGCTGGGGAGTGCAGAGGGAAGGGCAGGGACCCCCACAGCTCCCCACTCAGTAGAGGGGGCAGCAAAACCAGTCTGCCCAGTCTGCCCCAGACGCTCCACATGCAGGTGACTGACTGGAGAAGCCACCAGCAGTGACCCTGCAGAGCTGCTGGGTGCCTCATTTTCAGGGAAGGGGCAGTTTCCAGCCTGTCACTGGACTGGGGGGCCTGGCAAGGCACAGCAGGACCCCCTCAGGGGCTCCGTGCTGCTGCTGCCACCATCAGAACCCGGGACACCCCAAAACCAGCTCTTTAACCTCAGATTTAGGCTGCAAGAGAGACACAAACCCACCTTTGAGGCATCTATGACGAAGCTGTGAGCTACGTTGGCGATGAAGCCGTCGACGTGGACTCCCAGGTCACTGCAAGACAAAGGAGCTGGTTACAGGTGGACAAGAGGGCTTGGGAATCTCCTCGGGAGGCATCAGAAGACCTGACTACCTATTAGGCACCTTAATTAGCCACACCGAGGAGGTAATTAACACAGGATTAGAAGGCAAAGCCCAGGCACCAAGAGGGTACTCCAAGGAGCACAACCCAGACACTCACATTTTGACTAAGTCTCCGTCTTTGAGGATGTAATCCTGGTCACTCTTCAGGGGGAGAAGTGACAGACACAGTTATTTACGGATATACTCGTCGGGAAGGCAATACCTGCACAGGGAGGAAAACATCCCATGAGATCCTGCAGGCTGCCCAGGCCCTGGCAGCAGCCCTGCCAGCAGGGTCAGCACCTGGGGAGGTGGTGGAGCACCATTCCATGAGATACACAGTGGTGGGCTGCTCTGCTCCTGCCCAGGGAGCCCCCAGGGACACATCTCGGGCAGTGAGTCACCCCAACAAGGGACAGGGAGCTCTGGGGGACACACTTGGGTGTCACAACATCCAGACCAGCGAGCACCGACCCGTGGGTCCTCCTGAAGGGAGGACATGGAAACCCTTGGGACAACAACGTGGATGGTGGGTGATGGAAAGGGGAAGCTGAGGCTCTCCAGCAACCTCACCAGCAGGACACGTGAGGGATGTGGGTTAAAACCTCAGCACAGGTAACAATGCCCTGTGCTAATTAGCAGGGCAGCACCTTCTGTGCTCCTGCCCGTCCACACCAGCCACACAACGGGCCCAACAGCCGTGGCTGAGGGGACCTCCAGAACAAGCCTCACCCTTTTCATCTCCTTTTCCTTCTTGAAAATCTTGCCAGTCTCCTCCATGATCATGGCATCTCCCTTCTCGCACAGGCAGAGGACGGATGCTCCCGAGTTGGCCGCCTCGACCACAGCCCGCAGGACCCCTAGATCCAAACAGACACGGAGCTGTGGGGGCACATCAGGGATAAAGGGCTTTAAACCCACCACCAGAGCTCATCACACGGCGCCGTGGAGGAAAGACTTGTGTGTTTCCCAAGAGGGAGCAAGACCTGGGACTCAGTTCCTCACCACAAGGGCCGTGGACAGGCAGAAACTCCGCTTTTAATTTGTATTTTGTGTTTGAGGATGTTTGCACAGGGAGGGGGAGCAAACCAAGGGCTTGCACAGGCCAAGCTGCAGCTTCAGGCCGAGCTCTGCCAACCCCAGCAGCCCGGCAGGGACTCTGCTCTCCCACATTCTTTCTGGAGAAGTCAGAGCTACAGGAACAGGTTTGGAAATGGCTCAGGAGACAGACACAGCGCTTCAAAGGAGCCGGGGCTGCGGCACCGGGGGCTCAGAGAGGCTGGAGGAGGTTGCTGAGCCCAGGGGAGCCAGTCAGCTCAGTCCCTTACGTGGCAGAAACCTGTTCCTGAGGTATTTAAGATGCCCCACGTGCTCCAGCCACGGCCCAGCACACGGAACTCAGCTCACGGGAAGTTCTGCCCCTGCTCCCATTGTGGGCACGTTCCAGGTCCTGCCGGTCCCGGCAGCGTTCGGTTCCCCTGCAGAGACTCGTGCTTTGTGGGACAGGGGGACTCGGGGGGTAAAGTGGCAGTTTTGGCTGAAACGCTGCAGTGACACTCACAGAAACACCCCGATGGGGAGCTGGGGGATGCTGGAGGAGCCACATCTCCGGGGACACCCACCAGCCCAGGGCTGTCACTGTCAGCCCCTGAGCCCCCGTTCCTGCTCCGTCCTTCTCTCCAGCCACGGAGCTCCCCTGGAAACACCTCCAGCTCCCGGGATAAAAGGGTCCTCCCTTCCCCCTGGCTGGGGAGCAGAGCTCTTTGTGTAGAGCCTCTGCTGGGTGGGAGCTCCTGAACCCCTGGGTCAGGGTGGGAGGTGCTGGGGGTGGGCAGGGGGGGGGGTGTCTCATCATTCCTTGGAGGAAAAACCCCAATTTTTTTCACCCGCACCATGAGCTGAATTCTGAACACCTTCGCCCACCCCTCCACGCCTCACAAGGAAGGACACACTGGGAATGTTTTTAAGCCCAGATAACGAGCCACTGGGTGGATGGCAGAGCAAAGGGAGGCAAGGAAATGTTCAAACAAACGGAGCACAAAGATAAAGGGAAGCCGAGCTCCTCAGGGACAACAGCAGGGAGCAGACAGCGACAGCATCGGCCCCGGGAACACCTCCCGACTGCCCGGCCCTCCACGCTGCTTCCTCCAGGGAGTTAAAAGCACTTCCCAGCATGAAAGGCCCTCGCTCCGACAAGACCCAAGGGCGTTTTGAACTTTTTGTCCCAGTTCTGTGTTTTGCTCTCCCCAAACCAGAGAGGGGAGGCGCTGGGAGGAGCTGCCTGTGCCCCCCGGGGAGGGAGCGGCCCCCGGTGCAGCCCAGCTCAGGACACGCCGCGTTCGAGCCAGTTTGTCCGGCAGAGAGAGGAGCCAGAGTGGCGACCTCCCTCCCTCCCCAGAGGGGAACCCGCATCCCCGAGGCTCCCGTCTCTCCCCGGAGCTGCAGCCCGAGTCACCGATGACTTCAAAAAGAAGCGTGGAAGTCAGCAGAATTAGTGCGGGACGCGGCGCTGCCGGGAAGGACCTGAGAGAACCGGTCCAGTGAGCTGGGAAGAGCTGTCACCCTTCCCGAGGGGCAGCCAACCGTCCCTGCCTACACCGGGAAAAGAAACCTTAAAGAAAAAAAAAAGAAATAACACCGGAGAGAGGGGAGAATGGGGCAAAGTTTTAGGGGTGAACAACGTGAGTGCCGGGCAGCAGCCGCCGCTCGGAGCAGCTCCCCCGGGCAGGCCGGGCTCCCCGCCGAGGACCCTCCTCCCGGTTAAAGGCCCGAACAAAAGGGCGGCGCGGGGCAGCGGGGCAGGATGCGGGCAGCGGCCGCCCCGGGCCGAGCCCTACTGCTGGCTTCCCCCGCGGGAGGGCGGCCGGGGCAGGGGGGGGTCGGGGGCGGCAGGCCCTGCCCTCCCCTCGCCGGTGCACGTGGGGCGCGGAGGCCACGTGCCGGCAGCGGCCGCCGTGCGGGCCGGGGCCTGGGGAAACCGGGGAGCCCCGAGGCCGGGAGGCACGTTCCGCCGCCCCCCCCCCCCACAGACACACACCGCCGTGAGAAGGCGGCCATCGGTGGTGGAGGAAGGGGGGGGAAGAAGGGGGGCGGGCGGTGGGACACAGGCCTCGCAGCCCGCCCCAGGCCCACCGCCGCTCCGCTCCCCCCGCCCCTCCCCGCCTCACCGGACCCCCCCCCGGCGCCTCTCACCCCTCCGCACACGCCTGGCGCCCCCTCCCCGCCACCCCCTCGCCCGACCGCGGCCCGCACTCACGATTGGCGATGTCCCCCCCCATCTTGTACTTGGTCACCACCAGGTCCTCGGCGATGGTGAGCTCGGCCGCCTCCTCCTCGCCCGACATGGTCGGAGCCGCCCGGGCCCGGCCGCCCCCGCCGCCGCCGCCGCGCTGAGGAGACCCCGGGGAGCGAGAGCGAGAGAGCGCGAGCTGGGCAGGAGCGCGGGCTCCGCGCGGGGCACGCTGGGAAGGCGAGTCCCCGCCCCCTGGAACTACAGCTCCCGGCAGCCCCCGCGGAGCCCACTGAGAGGCTCGGCCCGGCGCCTGGCGCGGACTACAACTCCCGGCGGGCACCGCGGCTCTCGCGAGAGGGGGCGGAGCTTCGTGAACGGAAGCGGAGGGCAGGGGCTGCTGGGAAGTGTAGTCTGCGGCGGCTTCAGGAATAGGTCCCGTCAGGGCTGGGGCGGGCACCGGAGGGGCGGACACCGGCGGGGGGCGGGCACAGCCCTGGGACTGCCGGTGCCCACAGCGCATGGGCACGGCCCTATGGCAGCTCCCAGCCCCATTGTAGCCCCTCCACCCCAACCCCAGCCCCATCACAGCCCCCAGCCCCATGGCCCCGGTCCCAGCCCGCCGTTCTGCCCGGCCCCCCCAGCACCATCATCACATCTGGTCAAATTCCCTTTGTCTTTATTCAACATTTACAAACCCGACCCCCGCTGGGGCGGAGGGAGTGGGGCGGTGCCCCGAGCTGGGGGGTCCGGTCCAAGCCCCTCCCCCAAACCTGGGCAGTCCCCCCTGAAACCTGGGGAAAACACCACGGAAAAGGGCCTCCCTGCAGGGCCGGGGGCGGGGGGTTGCATAGACCCCCTCCTCACCCCAGCTCGGGATCCCCAAGTCCTAATGGGCACCGCAGCCCCCCACCCACCCCTCAAAGTGCCCTGGGTGGGGGAGGGGTAGGAAGCACCCCCCCAAACCTTCACTCCGGTTCCAGCAGGGAATGGGGAATCCTGAAAATAAGTCTGGGGTCCTTGCACAGAAACCCCCTGTCCAGCACCACCTGCACCTCGAGGCACCCCGGCAGGGACCCCCAGCCTGAGACCCCCAACTCCAGATAGGGACCCCCTCAGCCAGGGATTGACCCAGTGTCCCTGCCCACGGGGGCACCTTTGACTGGGGGGGCATAGGGGACTCAGGGGCCCAGAGGCCTCTGACCCCCCCTCTGCAGAGGCCGGGGCTGTCCCCCTCCCCAGCTGTGACCCCTCTGTCCCCCTGCCCACAGTCCAGCCCCCCCTTGCAGCTTTGGCTCATGCCCCCGAGGAGGGGGGATCCTTCATATCCAGTGTAAACAGCCCCGGGGGGGGGGGCCAGGAAGGCAGCGTGGGGGGGCGGCAGGACCCGGGGGGAGCTCGGGGTGGGGGTCCCCTATGTCCGCTGAGCGTCCGCCTTGGCGAAGAGGCGGCTGTGCCAGTAGTCGGGGTTGTCAAAGGCACAGTCCGAGGCCTCCAGGCTCCTCAGGGGCTTCATGCAGGGGGTGGGGGGCCCGGGGGGGCCGCGGCAGCCGGGGCAGCGTGGGGCCAGCACGGCCTCCATCTCCTCATAGCCCTGCTCCTCCTCGGGGGTCGGGGGGGCCTCCCCCGGCCGCATGTCGGTGTAGCCGTCATGTCGGGGGGGGCCACTGTCAAGACGGGGTCCCGGAGCCCCCGGTCACGCTGCCCAGCGAGCGGCTCAACCGCGGCTGCTTGTTCATGTACTCATAGTCCTCCTCGTCCTGCCCCCGGCCCAGGGGGGCTCCCGGGGGGGGCTCTGAGCCCACCTCCATGTACTCGTAGCCCAGCTCCTCCAGTGAGTCCGGCCGGGGCTGGGGGGCTCCTGGGGGACCCCCGGGCCGGTGATTCATGTACTCGTACTCCTCCTCCAGCTCTGGTACCAAGCCCCCGGTGGGGTCGTCTCTGTGGGGGAGGGGGTGAGATGTCAGCCAGGGCCCCCCAGTTCCCCCCAGCCCCCTCTCTTGCCCACAGGGGCTGTCCTGAGTTCAGAGGGGGTCTTGGCAGGGCCATGGGCAGGGTTCAGCCTACCCCACAACTGTCACCTTCTTAAAGATGATGCCCCCAGCCTGAACCCCAACCCTGACAAATGAGTCCCCCCACCCCATGAGCCCCCCAACCCTACAGGGATGAGCCCCGCCCCCTGAACCCCAAACCCTGCATGGACAGGACCCACCAGCCCTCAAGATGGGCAACCCCATGGTGGGGGGAAGCCCCCAGACCCACTCCTATAGGGAGGAATCCCCAACCCTGCCTGGATGAGACCCCTCCCTGTCCGGACAGGACCCCCCTCCTCCCTGCCCAGATGGGACCCTGTGCCCCTCACCCTGTCCAGCGCAGTTGGGGGTGACGTAGCCGTTGGCGTCCTCCTCGCTGCCCTCGCTGCTGGGGGGCAGGGGGGGGAAGCTCTCCCGCTGGGACAGGTAGGCACTGTCCCCCCGCGAGCGCAGGCTGCGGCAGAGGCTCCCGGACAGGGACGCCCCTTCCGCCAGGTCCAGCTCCGAGGCCGTGCCCCGGCCCTCCGACGACTCCGACACCGTCCTCCCCAGGGACTCCTGGCGGCTGCGCCGGGGGGCGCGGCACCCCCCGCCCTGGGGGACACGGGGCTGAGGGGGGGAGCCCTGCAGACCCCAGACCACCGCCCCCCCCCCCCCTCATCCCGCAGCCACCATTTTGCCTCCCACCGCCACAGCATCTCATGGCTCCCCCCACAGCCCCCCAGCCCAGCACCCCTGGCCCCCTATAGCCCCCCCTACCCCACGGGTACCTGGCGGCTGCTGCCGAGGCCAGGCTGGTTCATGGGGATGTATCCAGCCGGGGGGCTGAGCAGGCTGGGGCTCTGCATGGGAACACGAGGGGGCTGACACCCAGCTGGGGTGGGGACACGGACTGGGACCCCTCACCCCACTGCGGGAACGGGGTGTGGGTCCCACTGGAGGGGACAGGGGGGGAGTGAGGGGATCCCACATCCCACCTGCATGGAGGGGTTTGGAGCTGGGAGACCCCCCCCCCATGCCATGTCCCAGGACCCCGTGCCATGGCCTGGGACCCCACGTCCCAACCCCACTCCATGTCACATCCCAGGACCCCACACCACATGTCAGGACCCTGTGCCACATCCTGGGACCCCGCACCCCCATCCTGCCCCATGCCGTGTCCTGGGACCCCATGTCACATCCCGGGACCCCGTGCAGTGTCCCAGAACCCAGCCCCGAGCCCCTAGGGGGGCAGGTGGTCTCACCCGGCCGCAGCTACCCCGCGGCCGCTGTGGGTAGAGGCCGGCGGTGAGGCCGAAGGACGCGTCCAGCTCTTCCTCTCCTCCTCCAGCTCCAGCGTTTCCATGTCATCCAGTTCCTTGTCGCTCAGTGGGGGGCTCGGCGGGGGGTGCAGCCCCGCTCTCCTGCTGCGGGGACGGCGGGGTCAGGGGCTGCGAGGATGGTGCTGGAGGAAGTCGGGAGGGGGGTCCCACTCACCTTGATCACCAGGTACCGCGGGGGGTCTCGGGCCATGCGGGTGAACTCGTTCGCCAGCTCCTTGAAGGTGGGACGGATGTTCTCGTCGATCATCCAGCCTGGGGGGGGCGGCGGGGGCTAAGAGCCAGGACCCTGCCCCGGGGACGGGGACAAGACCAGGACCCTCCCCGGGGGTGGGGACAGGGATGGGGACAGGACCGGGATTTTCAACAGGGGTGGAGACGAAATCAGGACCCTCCCCGGGGGTGGGGACGGGGATGGGACCCTGCTCCAGGGATGGGGACACGGCTGGGACCCTGTCCCGCTGAAAGACGCAGGGCTGGGGACAGGAGCAGACCCTGAGGGAGGGGCGGGGGGGTGTCCCCTCACTCACACTTCACCATCACCATGTAGACGTCGATGGTGCAGATCTGGGGCTGCGAGAGCCGCTCGCCCTTCTCCAGCAGATCCGGCACCTCGGCCAGACGGATCCCGGCGTAGGGCTCCGCCCCGAAGGTCATCATCTCCCAGAGTGTCACCCCTGCGGGGACGGTCCCCGTTAGCCCCGGGGGGTGGGCGGGGGGCCGTGGGGGCTGCGGGCTAGTGCTCACCGTAGCTCCAGACGTCGCTCTGGTGTGTGTACTTCCCGAAGTGGATGCTTTCCAGTGCCATCCACTTGATGGGCGTCTGCGGGGAGAAGGGGGGTGTTGGGGGCACGGGGGGGGTGGGGGGACATGGGGACGGGTGGGGTACACAAACTCTGCAAGGCAGGGGGCACGAGGGGATGGGACATCCCTGGGTGCTGGGGACATGGAGAGGAAGGGGGGTAGCAGGGTGCCCTATGGGGGGGTGCGTGGGGTGGGCCTCACAGTGCAGGGGGTCGCTGGGGGGGAACCCACCTTGACCTCGTTGTAGAAATACTTCTTGTCGTCGGGGTAGAGCAGGTCGGCGATGCCGAAATCGGCCACCTGGGCCTGGCTGGGGGACTTGAGCAGCACGTTGCGGGCGGCCAGGTTGCGGTGCACCATGCGGTGCTCCTCCAGGTAGTACATCCCCTACGGCGCGGGGCGGGGGTCAGCGGGGGCCAGGGGGGTGGCCCTGGGGACACCCAAAACCCCTAGGGACTCACCTTGGCCACCTGGACACACCAGTTGAGCAGGAGCTGGGGGCTGATGGTGCCGCGGTTCTTGCGGACGTAGTCGAGGAGGGACCCGAGGGGCAGGAGCTGCGTCACCAGCTGCAGGCGGGGGCCGGGGCAGATCCCCAACAGCCGCACGATGTAGGCATGGTCCAGGCTGCCGATGGCCAGCATGTGCTGTGGGGGCAGAGTCAGCCACTGCTGGATCCCCCCCGGGACCACCCCCAGGCCCCCCCATCCCGCACTCACGTCAGTGACAGCGTGGAAGGACTGCTGCCCGCTCCAGTCCTGGATCACCTTGATGCTCACTGGGATCTTGATGGAGTCTCCATCCGGGATCCAGATGCCCTGGGGTGGGTGGGGGGTGGGATGCCCCAGTGAGTGCCTTGCCAGGTCCCAGCCCAGCCCCACCCCCCCATGCAGCCCCCCCCCCTCACCTTGTGCACGGTCCCAAAGACCCCAGAGCCCAGAACCTTCAGCCGCTTCAGCTCCGACTCCTTGAAGATGCGGGCGAGCACCTTGTTGGCCTTTTCACTGGGATCCAGCGGCTCCAGGCTCTGCTGGGAGGAGCCAGGGATGGAGACGGGGACGGGGACAGAGCAGGATGGGGATGGAAGCAGATAGAGATGGGGATGGGCTGGGATGGGTGGGAAGGGAATGGGGCTGGGAAGGGATGGGGGCGGCTCCAGACAGGGATGGAGCTGGGAATGGGTCCCACACCCCTCCTGCCCTTGAACCCCCTCCCCCCAGCTCCCCCTTGGGACCCCCGTCCGAGACACCCCCCCCCTCACCTCTCCCCGCTCCAGGTAGCGCCTCATCGCTCGCTTCTTCTGGATCTTCTTGCCCCGCCAGTAGAGCAGGGCCAGGAGGACGCAGGAGGAGGAGAGGAAGATTCCCCCGACCACCATCACCGCGATCACCGTCGGCGTCTTCCTGGGCGCGGGGGGAGCCGGGGCTCAGCTGCCACCGCCGGCAGGTCTCGGCTCGCCGCCGCTCCCCGCACGCTTCCCACGGCCCCGCCAGCCGCGGGGGCGGCACGGGCGGGCACGGCCCCCGGGGGCACGGCCAGATCGCCCCGCGCCCCTGGGGGCAGGGAATGGCCCCAGACTTGGGCGGCACGGCACAGCACCAGGACCAGGCACAGCACAGCTTGGCACAGCACCGTGCACCAGGGCACGGCACGGCACAGCAGGGCACGGCACAGCCCGGCATTGCCCCCCGGGACCCCCGCACCCCCCGGTACCTGGACACAGGCAGAGCCTCCCCCAGGCAGTCCCGCAGCAGCGGCCCCAGGCACCTGCGGGAACGGAGCCGGGGGTGAGTGGTGAGGCACAGGGACACCCCCCCCTCCGCAGCCGCGGGGTCCCGCAACCCCCCCCCAGTCCCCGCACCCGCGGGTGCAGTTCTCGTGGCAGGGTCGGCACTCGCGGGCCGTCCGGGTACTTGTAGATGGGCCCGTGCTCGCCCAGGACGCCGTCGGGGCAGGTCGGGACGCAGTGGGGCCCGTCCCGGTAGTGGGCACAGCGGGTGCAGGTGTCGGCGCCCTGCGGGGGGGGTTGGAGGGAGGGTGAGGACCCCCGGGGATGCCACCGGTGCCAGCGGGGGGATGTCACCGGTGCCATACCGAGCCGTTGCAAGTGACGTTGCCCTCGATGCGCTCGCACTCAGGGTGGCACTCAAAGCACTCGCCCCCCTGGAGCAAACTCCCGCGTCTCCCTGGGGGACAAGGCAGTGTCACCCACACAGCCCAGCACACAGCCCACCCTGGGGTCAGTGTCCCCCTCAGGTCCATCCCACCCCAGGGTCGTACTGCTCCCTGAGCCCATCCTGGAGCCAACCTCCCTCGGTGCCCACCCCAGGACCCCACCCCCAATGCCCACCCCAGTGCCCTCCATGCAGCCCACCCCCCCAGTGTCTCCTCTAGTGTACTCAATGGGGCCAGCCCCCCCTCAGTGTCCCCAGACCCCTCCTGCCCTGATGTCCCCCCAAGACCCTTCCAATGCCTCCCTAGACCACTTTCCCCCCCCAATGCCCCCCCCCCAGATCCCTCTACACCCTGATGTCCCCAGATCCCTCCATGTCCCGATGCCCCCCAGACCCCCTCCCACCCTTGGTGCCCCCTCAAACCTCTCCCACCCCAGTGCCCCCAGTGTCCCCTCCTGCCCCACTGCCTCTCCACACCCGGATGCCCCCAGACCCCTCCACATCCTGATGCCCCTCCGGAGCCCCTCCCACCCCGCTGTCCCCCAGACCCCACCCCTGTGTGAAGTGGCAGGTGGGGACGCAGACGCCGCGGCGGCTGTAGTGGCGGCAGGACAGACACTGCGCGGGCCGGGTCCCCAGCACCCCTGGGCCGAGCACAGGGGGTCACACACCTTCCCCTCTTGCTCTGCGGGAGAGACGGGGGGCTCAGAGGGGGCTGAGCGGGGGCGGGGGGGGGGGGTGTCCCCGCTGTCGCCCCCGCCCGACCCCACTCACGGCACTTGCTGCGGGGTTTGTTGTTGCGGATGTCGAGGTCTGCGCGGCGCCGGCCAAGGGCCGCCCACTGGACGCTCTGCAGGTAGCAGAGCCGCCGGTTCTCCGTGATGTAAACGCGCCCCGCGCTCACCTCCCGCAGCGACCGCAGCCCCAGGGACGTCACGTTCTCGTTCTTCATGATCAGCAGCGAGAAACCCCGGCTGGGGAAGAGGGTGTTAGGGTGTGTGGGGGGGTGGCTGCACCCCGAGCCAGGAGGGCAACTGCGCAGCCCTGGGGATAGTGGGGGAGAATAGGGGGACATGGGGATGGGGACATGGGGGACAACAGGGGGACATGGGGTTGGGGGATGATGAGAGGACATGAGGATGGGGGACAACAAGGGGACATGAGGAGGGGGGATGCAGGGATGGGGACATGGGGATGCAGGGACAACAGGGCAAGAGATGACAGGGGATGCAGGGACAGGGGACCACAAGGGGATGCAGGAGCAGGGGAAATGGGGGGATGCAGGACCCAGGGATGGGTCTTGCAGGGCTGGGGACTCACTTGTACAGGCTCCGTCCCCCGATGGTAACAAGGTTGGAGAAGACGCTGAAGTTGTGCATGTGCTTGGGCCAGGACTGGATGTTCAGGTACCCTGGGGGGGCGGGAGGGGGTCCAGGGGGTCAGGGTGGCCGTGGGGGGGGTTCCAGGGATTCCCCCAGCCCCACTGCTCACCCGTGATCTCCCGCACTGTCCTGAAGACGTTCAGCTTCTCGGGGTCCAGCGCCGAGATGTTGCGCCAGGGATCCCTGCGGAGCCGCAGCCGTCAGCTGGGGCAGGGGGGCTGCACTCCCGCCCCCCCGCAGCCCCCCCCAGCCCTCACCCCTCCAGGCCAGTGATGAGGAAGTCTAGGTTGCCCAAGATCTTGGTGCAGTTCACGAAAGTGTCGATGTTGCTGGAGTCCACCGTCTGGTACTTGCTGCCAGCACCAGTGCCCTCACAGGCTGTGGGATGGGGACAGGGGAAATGAGGGCTCATCCTGTGCCCCCCCAGTCCCCCCGAGCCCCCTCCAACCCCTACCCTTGGGGCACAGCCCCGCGCAGGGCTCGCACATCTTCAGCCCATTCTTCTCCACTCCATCTTGTCGTTGGGGCAGGCGCGGACACAGGAGCTCTGGTCCACCACAAAGTTGTCTACAGGGAGACCCTCATGGTCAGTGTCCAGCCCCCCCCGGACCCCTCCCCAGCCCCCCAGCCCCCCCTGCCCCGGGCCCAGCTCACGTGGGCAGCTCCGGACACAAATGCCCCCGTATTGGTACTTGGTGTCGGGGTTGGGCTCCAGCTGGAAGGTCATTTGTTGTAGATGAGGGGCTGGGGGCAGAGGGGGACGCAGGCCCCGCTGTCGTTGAAGTGCCGGCAGGCCTGGGGGGTGGATGGACAGACGGACAGGTGGGTGGGGCGTGATGGATGGGCGGGGGGGGGGGGGGCATGGCTGCACGGACAGACACGGGGACACATGGACTCCTCCCACACAGAGCATCACCCTGAGCCCATCCTGGGGCCGGGATCCCTCCCATGGATGAACACGAGGATGGACGGATGGACACACAGACAGGCAGGCACCTCCACCACCCCACGGGGGCACCATCATCCCCTCACGGGGCAGACAGATGGACACAGGGATGGGGGGATGAAGCTGGAGCATGGGTTGGGGGAGGGGGGCAGATGGGGGATGCAGGGACAGATGGACACAGGGATGGATGGATGATACAATGGGGGACACACAGACACGGGGATGCTCAGCACAGCCCCTCTCCCCGCCCTGGGGTGCAGAAGGACCCCCCCATTGGGGAGGGGGCACGTACGAAGCAGTGTGTCTGGAGGGGGCCGGTGCAGCCCCCTGCGCACTCCTCATGGCAGCATTCGTTGGGTGCCTGCCCGAAGCAGCGCCCGTTGCACTGGGGGGCACAGATGGTCTTGGTCACTGTGGGGAGGTGGGGGTCAGCGGGGGGGTCCCAGGCCCAGCCCCCTCCCCTCGACCCCCTCCCACCCCCTGGTACCCACATTTCTGGCAGTCTTCAGGGCCGGGCCCCCAGCAGTGCCCACCGCAGCTCTCGTGGCACGGGGCGCCTGTGTGGGGGAGGGCAAGGGGTCACCCCCAAACCGGTGGTGTCACCCCCCCCCGGTGTCAACCCACACCCTCCCCCCCCACTCACAGGCCTTGCCGTTGTCCCCCACAACAGGCTCCAGGGGGGTCTCGCATGATGTCCCGCCACTCCACCGTGTCCACGTGGCAGAGCTGAGCGTTTTTCTCAATGTAGACACCACCAGCCAGGATCTCTGGGGGTGGGGGAGATGGAGCAGCAGGTGGGTGAGGAGCTGAGGACCCCCCCAAGCACTGTGGGGATGGGGGACACCACCCTGGATGGGGATCCACAGGGAGATGGCATCGTTTCGGCACGGGGACCGTGGGGGGGACATCATCATACTGGGATAGGGACCACGGAGGGGACAGTCCTGGGAACCCCACCACCCTGGGATGGGGACTGCAGAGGGGACAGCACGGTCCCAGAGCACAGAAGGGGGTGGCACCACTCCAGCATGGGGACCGTGGTGGGGACACCATCACTCGGGGATGGGGAACACAGTGGGGACAGCACAGCCCCGGGGGAGGGTGGCACCACTCTGCAAGGGACTACGAGGGGACGTCCCCACCGGGAAGGGTCCCCGAAGGGGTCCCACCTGTGAGCTGGTTGAGGCCGAGCTGGCGCAGGGCGTGGGTGCTGTTGGGGTTGTAGTTGAGCAGGACAAAGAGGGCGAATTTCTCCTCGTAGAACTGGGTCCCGCGGATGACCCGCAAGTTCCGCAGCGGCAGCGACGAGAAGACGTTCATGGCGATCAGGATGTAGCCCGTCACCTCCCGGATGGTCTGAGGACAGGGACACGCATCAGCCCGACCCCCAGGTCCCTCTGGGTGTCCCCCCCTCCCCTGGGCCGTGTCCCCACGCTGACCTGCAGGAAGGAGAGGTCCTGGTTGTGGTCGATGAGGACGATCTCCAGGTTGCCCATCACGATCTCACAGTTGTTGTACATCTTGTGCAGGGTCTGGTACTGGTGCTGTGCGTCCCCCGTCACGCTCAGCCCGTTCAGCGTCCCCGCACACACTGTGGGCACAGCACCCTGTCCCCACCATGGCCACCATGTCCCTCTGTGATGGCCATGTTCCCCTCCCCCCAATGGCCATGGTAATGTGCCCATGTCCCCCCACAGCAGCTGTGCACCCCCAGAGGTGGCCATGTCCCCACCTTGGTGGCTCTGTCCCCTCCTCAACAGTCCTGCCTGTCCCTCCCATGCTGGCCATGACCCCCCCATGATGTGTCCCCCCATGGTGGTGGGTCCCTGTCCCACCATAGTGCTGCCCCCTCTTCATCCCCCGCGCTGTCCGTGCCGTGGGGGTGGTGGTGCCCGGGGGGGGGTGACGGCTGCTCCCGCCCTCCCCTCCCTGCCCGAACCGGCCGGGCAAGGGTTGCGCAAGGCGGGTGCCGCGGGCAGGGCCCCCCCGGCACGCCCCGACGCCCGGACTTCGGTCCCGGCCCCGCCGCCTCGACACCGGGGCTGCGGGTCCGGGGGGGCCCGGACGCCTGGGTCCCTACAGAGCTCAGGGAGGACGGGGGGAGGCGGTGGGCGCCGAGGGGGCCGCGGGGTTAATGATTGCCCGGCCCCCCCGCGCGGGCGGACAGGGCCCCTTTGTGCGTGGGGCAGGACGCGGCCCCCTCCCCGCGGCCGCACAAAGGGGCGATTGTGGCCGGCGGGCGGGGGGAGGCCGAGCCCCCCGAAAGCGGCGGGAGAACCGGGACCCCCGGGGGCAGAGCGGGGTGCGGGCCCCCTCCAGCCCAGCACAGACGTGACTCAGGGCCTGGCGCGGGGAGGGGGGGAAGGATGCGGGGGGGTCAATGGCAGCTTGTCCCCCCTCCCGGGGGCGGCTGCAGAGAACGGGCAGCTCAGTGCACGCACAGGAAGGGGCCAGCCCTCCCCACAGGAGCAGCCTGTGCCCGCCCCCCCCCCGGAGCTATTTCCATAGGGAAGGGGCTATAAAAAGGTCCCAGCTGCGCAGGGGCACGGCCCCCAGCCCCGGCACCGCGGGGGTGGGCACGGCAGGGGCCGGGACCCCCAAAGAGCTACGGGGGGGAGGTGTTTGGGGGCAGGCAGATTAAGCTGGGGGGGGAGTCCTCAGGCTCTTGGGGGGGCCCCGCGGGACCCCCGTGGCCGGGGACAAGCCGCGCTTTGAGGTGACCCTGGTGGGATGTTAACGGCCGCTCAGAGGGTCCCTCCGGAACCTCCCGGCGCGCCCCACGACGCCGGTTCCCGGCAAACCGGGACGGGTCGGGGGGCTGCGGGGGTCCCAACCCTCGGGGTGCACCTGCCCCTGGAGGGGGGGGAGGCTGGGGGTCGGGGCCCCCCCGGGCGCCGTCGCGGCGTCGCTGCCGGGCGTTATCAGCGCGGGCCCCGCTGGCAGCTCCGGCACGTCCCGCTATCAGCCGCGTGCCACCGGGCCCCCGGCCCCCCGCCGCCAGGAATAGCACCGGGGAGTCCTGGGGAGCCGGAGGGGGGGGGACACAGCGATCCGACCTCCTGCCCTCGGTCCCGCGGGCGGCACAAAGGGGTCTGTGTGCGGGGGCGGCCGCGGCCAGGGGCCAGATCCTGTCCAGAAAAAAGGGGGCTCTGAGATGGGGACGGGGGGCTCGGGGGGAAGCAGGAGGGAGTAGAGGGACTTGAGTGAGAGCGGAGGGGGGGGCTGGGGGAACCGGGGAGGCTCCCGCACACCCCTGATGCCAGCACTGGTCAGAGCCGCCTGGACCCCCGGCTGAGCGGGACCCCCGCATCGGCCGGACCCCCCCACAGTGGCCCAAGGCGTCCACTGGTGGCACATGGCGCGGGGGAAAGTGGCCGAGGGTCTGGGTGTGCCCCCGTGTGCCCCCGCATGTCCCCCACACCTGGGTGCTCCGGCGGGTGACGCCGGCCCCCACCTTCCCGTCCCTCCGTGTTTCCTTGTGGGGCAGAAAAACAACTCCCGGGCGATCCCGGCCCTTCCGGGAGCGTTCCCCAGATTCCCCGGGACTGGCGCGGGGGGGTCCCCGGGGCGGGCAGGGACGGGATCTCCTCTGAGGGGTCCCCCGGTGGTCCCACCGTGCCCCGGCCCAGATCCCAGCGGCATCGGCGGGTCCCGGCCCCGCAGCCTAAAAATTAGCCCCGGCAGCTGCGGGGGGCGCAGGTGCCTCTGACGGGAAGAACCAAGACCCGGGGAAGGGGAACCGAGCTCCAGGGTGGGGTACGACCGAGCCCCAGGGGACGGAACCGAGCCCTGGGGGGCGAAGGGAGCCCCGACTCCACCGCCGGCACCCGCCGAGCCGCAGCTCGGGGGGGCTTTGCCGGTCCCTGACTACCCCCCAAGACCATCGGGGTCCCTCAGATCGCGGCGCTGGGGACCGGAGCGGGGGTCTCGTGACGCCCCCCTCGGGGAAGGAGCGGCGGGAACAGCTGGGATCGGGATCGTGCACCGGCGGGGTCGGGACCATGGAATTCGCGGGACCCCCGAGTGCCCACCGGTACCGCCCTGCCCGATCACACCCGGCAGCCCCCGGTGCCCGGTGCCCGTCCCCACCGCCACGGTACCCCCGGAACCCTCCCGGTACCGTACCGGTGCTCACCGTGCCTGCGCGGAACCGGGCGTGTGGGCGCGGAGCAGGAGCAGGAGCAGGAGCAGCGCCCGGGGCCGGTCCCCGGGCCGGTCCCCGGGCCGGTCCCGGTCCATCGCGGCTCCTCTCCGGGCCCGGCGCTGCGGGCGTAGCACGGGCGCAGCGGGGGAGAATGCACCTGGCGCGGGGCCGGGGGGCGGGCCAGGACGGGCGGGGCGGTGGCGGGGCCCCCCCAGGCAGCCCGGACCGGGACCCGCCCGCCGCGCCCCGGGCGGTGGCATCGGGACACCCCACGCCCCCAGCCCGCCCCGTCCAGCCCCTCAGCCCCGTCAGGTGGCAGCTCCCCCCCCCCTCCATGCCCCACCCGCGGCCCCCCCCAGCCCCAAAGGCAAAGGCCTGGCCCCTCCGTGGACGCACCAGCCCCATTCAGTTCCACCGTAGGCAAACCCTGGCCGTTACAGCCCCCCAACACACATGGGATGGGGGGGTCTGGCTCCATTAGAGCCCCCAAACACCACAGGGGACAGATCCGGGCCCCATTAAGTCCCCCCAGGGTGAAACCCAAGCCCCCCCCACAGCCAAGGCCAGGCCCCGAGAGCCCCCCAGTCTCCCCCAAAGTTGGGGGGCATACCCCACCTCAGCTTCCCCCCCCCCCAAGACAACACACAGACCCACTGAAGGGGAGGGGGGGGCGGTGCGTGTGTTGCCTCCCCAGCCCAGGGCAGGTCCTGACCCTGGGGAAGATCTGGGGCACCTGCAGCCCCCCCTGGGGATGCTGGGTCTGGGGGCCAGAGGAGGGGCTCAGGAGCAGCTCCAGGGCCTCAGGGGGAGCTGGGGGGGGGCACAAGACAGCCCCTGTCCCCAAGCTGCCACACACGCAGGCAAGCAGTGCCCACCCCCCCCGGGCTGGAATACGTTCTGGGTGTGTGTCTGTCTGTCTGTCCCCAAAAACCCATCCCACTCCTCCATCCAGACAGAATCAGTGAGCAGAGAGACCCCCAGACAGGGCTCCCCCACAGGGGGGGGGGGAAAGCAGCAGCCCCCCACCTCTACACACCTTCCCTGGGGTGAGCCCAGGGCCCCCCCTCAATCCCTCCTCACGAGAAGGGGGCTGTGAGCCCCCCGGTCACCTTCAAACACCCCCCCCCCCTCCCCACAGTGACATAAAACACACACACACCCCCCAACCGACCCCCCCCTCAACCCAGAGGCACAGACACAGGCTCCGTGCAGGGTCCTTTATTCAACCCGCGCTGGGGGGGGACACAAACGGGGGGGGCACGTCTGCTCCGCCAGGGTCTCCTCACATGGGCTTGGGGGGGGGGGGGGGCAGCACCCTGTAGGGGGGAAAGGAAAGAGAGAGTCAGCCAAGGAGGAGGGGGGGGATGAGGGCGAACCCCCAGCCCCCCCCCAAGCCCCCCCATACGTACGGCGGGTCTGAATCGGGGCGGGGGGGTCCGGTCCTTGCGCGCCTCCCGCGAGCGGTTCCGAACCACTTTGCTGTGGATGGCGCAGCTGACGCAGTAATGGAGCTTCACGTACAGCTTGGGGAGCACGTAGGCTGGGGAGGGGGGCGGGCAGTCAGCCACACCCCCCCAGCACCCCAGAACACCAGGGGGTGGTGGGGGGGCCCAGGCCTCCCCTTCCCACACACCCCGTCCCGGTGGGGGGAGAGGGTTCGGCCCCACCGTGGTGGGCACCCCGATGCCTCCCCCAGCCCCTCCATGTCACACTGGTGCCCCCCCCCCCCCCCCCGATGTCCCCCCAGCCCCTCGATGCCCTCTCAGTGCTCCTGTCCAGTCCCCTGATATCCCCCCCAGTCCCCTCCCCAGCCCCTGGATGCCCCTCCAATGCCCTCCCCATTCCCCTGATGCCCCCTGGCCTCCCTGATACCCCCCCTCAAGTCCCTTAACTCCCCCCGGTGCCCCCCTGATGCCTCCCCCCGCCCCTCGGTGCCCCTCACAGTCGAAGACGCTGGCCTCCGAGATGTCCCTGACGGCCGCGGCCTCCACGATGTTCCTGATGACAAACTTCTTGATGGCCTTGTCCTTGGGGACGCAGCGGGCGCAGTTGGTGCAGCGGATGGGCTGGACATGCCCGCGGCCCTTCTTAGCCCGCCCGTTGTTCCTCCTCTTCTTCGTCTGGAGCGGGGGGGCAGAGAAGATGACAAACCAGAGACACCCCAGCACCCCCCAACCTGCGCCCTCAGAGCCCCACTGTCCCCCCTCGGTCACTACACGCCCCCTTCCCATGCGCCCCCCAGCCTTCCCTGTTCCCCACCATCCCCTGCGCCAACTCCCCCCCCCTCCCAGCTCCTCCTGTCCCCTGGAGGCCCTACAGCCTCCCTGCGCCCCCCACCCCAGCATCCCCCGCCCCATATGGACCCCGGGGGCCCCCTCAGAGCCTCCTCACGCCCCACCCGAACCTCCCTCCCCTTATCCCCTGCCCCATATAGGCCCTATGGCCTCTCTACGACGCCCCCTCAGCATCCCCTGCCCCACAAAGGCCCCTACGACCCCTCATCGCCCTATACACACCCCCCCGGGTCCCTACACACCCTCCTATACCCTCCGATGCCCCCCAGCCCTCCCCCGGCCCCCCCCGGCCACGCCGCTCTCACCATCTCGCTGCCGGGGCGCCGAAAGAGGGTCCGGCCGCAGCGTCGCAGCTCTTATATATCGGCCCTCCGCCCGGAAGTGCCTCCGCCGCCACCCCCCCCCCCCCCCCCCACCCCGATCCCTCCCCGGTCCCACCGGCGGAGCCGCTGCCGGTCCCGGGCAGCGGCTCCGCCGGTGAGACCGGGGAGGGATCGTTGCGGGCGTGGCACCGGCGGCGGAGGGCGGACTACTTATGCTGGCTCGGCGGAGGGATCAGCGCGGGGCGGAATGGTGTGAGGAGACAGCGTGGACCGCGTGCACCGTGTGCTGCGTCTGTCGTCATCCCCCCCGCGCGCGCGCGCCGCGGGGGGCGCTGGGAATTGTAGTTCTGGGGAAGAGGGGGTTGTCTGGTGGGGCGGGGGGACACAGACGTCCTGCCCCCCCTCCCCCTAAGCCATGGAGGAGACCCCCATGTCCCCCCCCAACTTATGGGGGTCCCCAAAGTGTGTGTGTCCCCCCCCCAAGCCCTTAGAGGGGATCCCCAGTGTCCCTCCCAACCCCTTACGGGGGTCCCAACGGTATGTGTGTCGTCCCCCCAAATCCTAGAGGGGACCCCAGTGTCCTCCCTCCACCCCTGGGGGGTCCCCAGCGTCCCTGCCCCCCCCCGCCCTCCCAGCTCTGTGGCGGCTCCACCGTTTCCCTGCTGCCCCCCAGTGGTCATAGGGGAGACCCCCCCCCCCGCCAGGTGTCCCACCCCTTATGGGGGGTGTCCTCCCCCCCCCCCCAAAAAAAAAAAACCCTCAGAGGGAACCCCCCACTCCGCTGCCCCCCCCAACTCTAGAGGACACCCCCCCCCCCCCGCCTTCCCCAGCCCTTGCTAAGGAACCCCAGCCCCCCTGAGCCCCCCACCCCACAGAAGGGGGGGGGGGGTGTCGGTGTGGGAGGTGAGGGGGGAGGAGGCGTTAAATTACTCGGGTTTATTTATAACAGACCTTCAGCCAGTACAGTACAAAACTTACAGTAGTAGATCTCGTTACACAAATAGGTAATTACAATATCTTACAGATACAAAAGCTCCTGCGGTCACGGGGGGGGGGGGGGGTGTGGAGCTGGGGGGACTCGGGGGGAGAGGTTGGGGTGTGGGGGTGTCTGTCCCGAAAGCGAGTCTAAACCTCACGAAAAAGGGGAAAACGAAGACGACAGCGAATAATCCATTAACAGATTTACAACTGAAAACTCGTTAGAAAGGAGGGAGAGGCCGGGGGGGGGGTGTGTTTGAGGAGGGGGGGGCGGGGTATTGCACATCATCATTTGTTCTTCATCCATCTGATTAAAAAATATAGATTATTTACAGGAGTAAAGCGACCTGGACGGTTTACAAAATTCCTACCTTTTTTTTTTTTTTTTGTCGTTTTGTTTTTAGACTCTTCGAGAGGGAAAAGAAAAGAGAAAGGAAAGAAAAGCAAGAAAAACAAAACCCAAGGGGGGGGGGGGGTTAGAAACTGCGGAGTTTGGGGTCGTAAAAAAAAAAAAAAACACGAACGCAAAAAAAACACCTTTTTTGGGGGGGTGAAAAAAAAAACCCTTTTGGGGTAAAAAAAAAAAACAAAAAAAACCCCAACCTTTTGGGGGTAGTTTTGGCGGGGGGGCGCATTGGGGGCTGGTTCTGCCGGTGCCGGTCACCGGTGGGATTTGGGGGGGGGGGCGGGCTGAGCCCCGGGCCCCAGCACAGCGTCCCCTGCCCCGCGCCAACCCCTCGCACAGAGAAGCAAGAAAAAGAGGGGGAAAAAAAAAAAGAAAAGAGAACATTGGATTAAAAAGAGCCTGGGGGGATGCGGGGGGGGGGGGGTGGGGGGAGGGGGGGGGGGGGCGGCGGGCGCTGCCGCCGTGAGGTGGTCGTGTGTGTCCGTAGAAAAGGAACAGCCTTTGGTTGGTTTGTCCTCAGCAGCCCCAGCTCCTGAGGGGGGTTTATGCATCCTGGGCCTGGGTGGGAAGCGGGACCACCCCCACCCCCCCCCCAAATTAAAAAAATAAACAACACAACCCACCCCGGGGAGGGGGGGGGGGGGGGGCGGTGCCGGGGGTCGCGGCTGGAGCCGTGAGCACCAAGGAGGGATCAGGATCCCACCGGGGATCAGCCCCAGTCCGGCTTTGTTTTTTGTTATGGGCTGCCCCACCAGTCCCTTTGGCCGGGGGGAGTCCCTGTCTTGCGGGGGGTGGATGCATCCTGGGGGGGTCCCCCCAGCTCTGGACCCCCCCATGGGACTGGGAGCCCCTTCCCTTGGGGTCTCACCTCAATAAAAAACATCCGTGTGCTGGCAAACTGCCCCGGAGCCTGTCCCGGGGGAGGGGGCTCTGCAATGACAGCCCCTAACCTTCCCATCCCGGGGGAGGGGGCTCAGCAGTGACACCCCCCAACCTCCCGTCCCTCTTTGGGACCCCCCGAACACTGGGGGGTGGGGGGCAGCTGGGGGTCCCACTGCCGGTGGGACTGAGGGCAGAGCTCCAGCATCCAGGGAACCGAAATGGCACCGGACCACGGGGAGACCCCGGCGATCCCCTGGGAATGCCAGTGGGGGGGGTGGGGGGCCGAGGGGGGGGGCCGGGCCGGGGGGTCCCCGTGTCCCCACGGCTGGAGATACTGGCCTGTGCCGAGGAGGAGGAGGAGCAGGAGATCCCGGAGAGCGAGCGGAGCCGCAGCCCGGACGCCTCACCAGCTTTTCCTTCATTTCAGGGGGGTGGGGATCCCCATCGCCCCCCCCGGGGGGTGGGGGTACGGGGGGGGGGGGGGCTTCCAACAGCGTGGGAAGGAGCCGGGATAAACCCGGCTGCACCCCCCGGGCCCTGCCGGCACGCCGGGGGGGGTGGTCCCCTGCCTCCTGCTCCGTGGAGTTCAACTCATTAAAGGTCGGGGGGCAGCAGCCCCCCCCGCCAGGCAAGGGGCGGGGGGTCCCGGGGGGGGGTTTTAGCACCGAGTCTGAGGTTCCTATTTGCCCGAGAGCAGGAACAGGCACCAGGGAAAAGGGCTCGGAGCTCCAGGCTGGAACGTGGCACCGCACCCGGAGCCGAGCGGGGAGGGGGGGAAGAGTCTCAAAAATCCAAGTGAGACTTTTGGGGGGGGGGGGTGCGGTGGGGGGAAAACAAAAATAAGAGTTATAAGAAGAGAAACTAAAATTCTTAATAAATAACAGAGGGAGGGGGGAGAGGTGGGAGGGAAAGCACAAAAAAGTCCATTAATATTTAAATAACTCCATTTATAAAAAGGCAAATTGTTAAGAGCTTCCCCTGGGGGGGAGAGGGGGGGGGGGGGGCTGGTTTGTTGGGGTTTTTTTTTTGTGGTTTTGTTGTTTGTTGGTTTTTTTTTTGTTGTTGTTATTGATTATTGTTATTTAAATTTTTTTAAATTTTTTTTCTTTTTTTGTAGCCAAAGTCAGTGCAAAGGAGTATAAAAGAAAACAAAACAAAAACCCAACAAACCCAACAGTTCATGCCCAAAAAGGTGGAAAGGGCTGAGCTAGAGAGAGGGGAGAGCTGAGAGGGGGGGAGGCTGAGGGGGGGGGCTGGGGACGGGGTGGGGGGTGTGGTTTTTTTCAGCCGATTTTGTGCTCGCCCCGCACGATGTGGGAGGAGAACTCGTACCGGTCCTGGCTGTGGTGGCCACAGATGTTGCACTCGAAAGGGTCTCTGAAGCCGTGGCAGCCCATGTGGATGGTGAACATGACGTGGTCCAGGAAGAGGACGCGACAATGGTCGCACTTGAAGGCCCGGACCTGCTCCCCCTCTCGTTCAGCACCCGCAGGGATTCTTTGGCGGCGCTGGGGGGTGGCGCGGGCCTGGGGGGGTTCCCTCGGGACCCTTGGGGTCCTCTTTGGCGTAGGCCGGGCTCTGGCGGCTGCTGGCACAGGTCCCCGGGGGCAGCTGTGAGCTCCGCTCCTCGTGGTTGCTCTCGGTGTCTGTCGAGTCCTGGCAGCCGTTGGTGGGGGAGACCGGGGGGTCCCGGCCCCGGTAAACAACCTGCACCCCCTCCGGTGCCTCCTCCGTGCCCCTCGGCCGCTTCCCGGCTCCCCGGCAGCTCCAGCCGACCCGGCAGGGGCTGGATCTGGGTGTAGACGGAGCTGATGACGGGGGTGACTTCGGAGATGCAGTTTGTGGGGGGCAGGCGGAGGGGGCGGAGGGTGCTCCCCCCCCATCAGGGAGAGGGAGCTGCCATAGGGGGGGTCCAGGGGGTGGTGGGCTGAGACCACCTCCACGTCCTTCTCAAAGCTGGAGTTGACGTCGAAGGGAAGGTCCGAGAGGGTGAATCGCATCTGCTTGTCCCCTGCCGGCAGGGAGGGCGGGTCAGACGGGCAGGTCTGGGTTTGGGGGCACCCCCCGTGTGTCCGTCCCCCCCCACCATGTCCCCCCCAGATCCTGGGGACCTGCTCCCCCTCCCCAGCACCACATCCAGACCTGCCCTGTCCTGGGATCGTGGGGATGCAAAGGCACAGAGCAACTCCAGCCACATGCCCAAGCACAGAGCTGCAGCTCCAGGGGGTCCTGGCACCCGAGGGTCCCCCTCTCTCCCCCGGGGAAGTAAAGGGTGGGGGGCGGGGGGGGGATCCCCTTACCCACGAATTTCTGAGGGGTCGATCGCTTCCGCTTGGTGAGGCTGTTGGCCAGCCGGTCGATGAAGGTGGGCCGGTCGGCCGAGGGGTGGAGCAGGGAGTCGGGCACCATCTCCAGGTCTCGCATCTCATCACCTGCCGGGACAAGGGAAAAGCCGGGGTGAGGGGCAGGGAGGGGACGGGGCACGCTGCGACCCAGCCGGAGACGCCGGCGCTCCAGGCACGCCGCTCCTGCCCTCTGCGAGCCGGGATGGACCGAGGGAGCTCCAGGCCCAGAGCTTACCCCGTGGGAGCGGCGTCCAGGGGAGCGCCGGCCCGTCCGCCTCCCTCCGTCATCCAGCTGGGCCCGCTCCTGCCGCGGGGGGGAAGAGGAGCCGGCTTCAACGCCGCGAAGAGCCCTGGATCCAGGTGCCCTGGCCCGTCTCGCCGGCTCTCGACCCCCTCCTGGAGAGACCTGCCCTGCCTCCCCGCCCCCAGCTCCGCCGCTCCCTGCCCCGCAGCCCACGGATCAGCCGGGTCCAGTGTCCAGTGAACCCCAGTGAAAGCACCGGGGGCTGCAGTGGGATCGGGGCCGGCTCCAAACGGGGTGAGGAGCCAGGAAGGCTCCAGCTTTGGTCCTCTGCTGGCTCCACGGAGGAGCAGCAGGTGCTTCCTGCCCCTGTCCCAGGCCGCTGCCTGCAGGGGTGAGTCCCCTCCGTGGCAGGTGGGTTCTGGTCTTTATGGAAAATGGTCTTGGTGGTTCTTGTGCTAGAAAGAGGGGCCGAGGGTGGGGTTTGGTTTGGGGGGGTTTTGAAATCTGACTGGTGGTGAGGGAAGGAAGCAGGGAGGGAAGGAAGGAAGCAGGGAGGGAAGGAAGGAAGCAGGGAAGCCAGGAGGGAAGGGCTCGGCACTCGTAGCACTACCCGAGGCACACACAGAGCACCTTCCATCCCACCATCACCGGGGGGGGACCCCAGCGCTCCCGCTCTCCGCCAGGCAGCACCCCCTTAGCAACCCCCTTTTCCAACGGGGAGAACATCCCCACAGCTCGACCCCGTCAGCCAGAGGCGGGGCTGCGAAGTGAAGCAGTGCCCCCACCTGCCAGGACCCCCCAGCCATGCCCCCCGGAGCACTGACCTTGCTGGCCAGGCAGGGCCTGTGGGTCGGCGTTGAGGCTCTGCAGGTAACTGTGGCACCGCTCCTTGTGCTCCTCCAGCGTGCTCTGCTGCTTGTAGCTGCGCCCGCAGTAGTTGCACTTGTAGGGTTTTGCCCACGGTGGGGGAGGAGACTGGAAAACAGGCAGATGGAGCCCGGCCGTGAGCGGACACGGCGCCTCGCCGGGGGACAGGGCGGGATGTGCTCCAACGGGAGAGGAAAGCGGCAGGAACGGGTCCACCGGGAGCATCCCGGAGGGCAGGACCCTCACCGGCCGCGGGGAAGGGACCTCCCGGCACGTCTCCATGTTCCCAGAGCCAGGAGCAAGAGCCCCGACCTGCAGCTCTTGGCCCCACAACCACCCTCCACTCCCCACACGCCCCGGTCGTTTCCCTCCTGGAATGCCATGGGAGAAGGGCTGGACGCTCCCAGGCTGTGACAGGTGGGGAGAGACGAAAATAAATCATAATTCGGCCCAATATCCCAACCAAAACGCCTCAGACCCGACCTTCACCTACACTCTGCTCCCACCACACCAGCGACACGGGCCCTGGCAGCTGCTTGGCCACATCTCCCACCTCCAGGTAAACCCTCCCTGGAGGCCCCGATGGCAAAGCCAACATTTCAGCACTAAAATAACAATTTTAACCACCTCTCAGCATTTCCTCACCTTCCACTCCCCACAAAGTGCTGGGTGGCTCGGCCAGCAGCTGCTCTGTGCTCATCCCCACCCCCCACCCCCTCCCCGGGGATCCGTGATAAGATGCTCACCAGGCAACATTTTTATTCTCGTCTCTCCCAATTTTCTCACTTCTGACTGAAAACCACCGGAGCCGCCCAAGGTCGTTGCTCAGCCTCGCTGGCTGAAGGGGAGCACAGGATGAGCCCACCCTGACGCCTTGGGGGGGGGGCAAGAAGATGCTAATGGCATCAAATGGAATATAATGGGACGCTGAGCTGGAGAAGGGGGTGGGCTCCAGCCCCCCGCACCCCCCGGGGGGCTCGACCACGACAGAGAGAGAAGCCTGAGAGCTGCCGTGTGCGTCCCCCGACAGTGCCCCCCGGGGCGGGGGGGGGGGGGGGCTGGTTTCAGCAGTGGGGCAATGACCCAAAATTAGCTGCTTTTCACTCATTGTCCTCCCCCTGGGATGTGCCAACAGGGGCAGCAGCCAGGCCGGAGGGGGGGGGTCAGCCCCAGGGGGCTCATCCCCATGGCGCCCACCCGGCTCCCACTGGCCCCAGGCTGAGCCCCGGGGCAGAGCTGCCCAGTTCGGGCTCTTTCTGTTCCTGTCAGATTTTTCGGGGCTGTTTGGGGTTTTTTTTGGTGGGTTTTTTTTTTTTTGCAGTTTGTTGTGGTTTAACCTTTAAGTGCTTGTCACAAACAGGCGCTCTGGGGCTGCAGGTGTGTTCACACTCCCTCCCCAGCACCAACACCCGGAGTCACAGGAAGTGTTTTGCACAACGGGGGAGCGGGGCCGGTACCTTCCCCTGTGCCACGTCCCACCGGATCCTGCCTGGATCCTGCCTGGATTCACCCTGGAGCCACCACGGCTGCCCCGAGCAGCCAGCGAGGAGAGGGGCTGCACACCCCAGACCCCCACCCTGTCTCACTCTGGCCACGGGGTCCAGGAGCCTCCAGGGATTTCCCCACCGAGCCCCAGGTCAGGAATGAATCCAGAGCAGCCGATGCCAAACACGGATCCCTGCTCCCGGCCCCCCCCGGGCAGCAGCTGAAGGTGGGTTGTCCCCAGCCCCCAGGGACTGTCCTCCCAGTGCCAGCACAAAAATGCACGTCAGGAATTTGCTCCTCAAATCCAGTGGTTTAGACGCGAGCGCCTCAGCTCCCGAATTCCACCACATCCCATCAATCCCCCGTCGCAGCTCCCTGAGTCCAGGCTTCCCCACACGGCTCCATTTGGTGCCTCCTCAACAGAACAACCACCAGACCCTGCACGTTTCTGCTCGGCAAAGCTCCCCCAGCAGTGCTGGGATCAGGGCCGGCTTTCCCAGCGGGAAGCTCCGCATGGACACCCTGAGGTTATTTCCTCAGGATCCAGCCCTTCCCTTCCCTGCCTCGGCCTGTGTTTGGGGCCTCTGGGGACAGGAGGACACTGAGGAGCCTGGGAGGGCTCCCTGGGGACATGGGGACCAGGCTGATCCCTCAGGGGGTCGGCTCTGGATCCAGGACAGGGATTCATGGCAGCTGCAGGACAAGGAGGGAGGCTCCATCCTTGTGATCAATCCCTTTCCTTTTCCTCCTTCCTCTGTTCCTTGGAAACATCATCATTCACTCACACAGACTCTGTCCATCTGCCACCGAACGCCAGGGGCTCCCAGAGAGGTCTCTTTGGGATCCCTGAAGTTCCTCACCCAAAACACGAGCAACCAGGAGAAGTTTCTCCTGACCAAGCCCACCAAGGGGTCCCTCCCAACCCCAGCTCCAGGGCCACTGCTTTCCCAGGCTGTGAAGCAGTGAGGATGAGCAGGGCGGGGGTCTCGGGGGAGCAGCAGCTCCCAGGGCTGTCCCGGGTGGGGGCTGCAGCTTCTGATCTATTCCAGAGCGAGGCCAAGTGTTTGATCTGGGTTTAATACCTCACTTTTTTGGACAGCACATCTTGTGAGATGAAAGCTCCGTGTCCCTCCTGGGGACGGCATGAAACGCTCCTGCCTCTAGTTAAGGCAGAGGGAGGGAAAGCCCAACCCAGGCAGGGCACCCGCCAGCCCCTCGCCTCTGAAATCCACATTAAACGAAGGTTTTCTGAGTAATTAGCTCCCATAAAGACGATTTTTTTTTGTTTGATATGTTGTGGGGACTTGTCCCAGTTCTGTGCCTCTTGACTGAAGGACTCCAGGAGACCCCTTTCCACTCCTGGCAGCGGGGAGATGCCAGCACAGCACCCCCAAGGACCCACCTCTGGGTGCTCAGCACAGACCGAGAGGGGATCTTGACCAATAAGTTCAGAAATGCCCCCAAATTCCTGGCTCTGGGCAAGCCAGGGTCCCCTGAAGCACGTTAATTAGGAAAAGCCCCATGGGCATGAGGCAGGCTCGGAGCAGGAGCTCCCAGCACAGAGTGGATGGGGAGGGTTTAAACGGGGTTGAAGAACAGAGAAACCTTCCTAAAGGTTCCTTCTGCTCCAGAAGGTATTTTTCCCAAAATCCCAGAGCCATCCAGCTGCACAGCACCCACCCCAGGCAGAAACCCACGGGATGAAGGTCCCTGGGCAGGGCTGGTCAGTGGCACCCTGGAATGACAGAGGGTGCCAAGGAGCCCAGGACGGAGCCAGGGTGGGTGCTGGGGAGATGCTGAAGGCTCCAGACACAAGGACTCACCAGGAGGGCTCCAGGGGGGAGCTGGTTCGAGAGCCCCTGAGGTGCCTGGTGGCAGCTGGGATGTCACCAGAGCCCAGCTGTCCTCACCTCCTCACAGCAGGAGATGACATCCCTGCTCTTTGCTCTCTGGAGTTACTGACCCGAGGAGTTTTTGCCCCCAGCTGCTGCTTCCTTCCTTTTTTTTTTTTTTTAAATCCCCTTTAGAGATAAGGAAGGAACGTGGGGAAAGGGTTTCTGGGGCACTTTCTCCCCATTACCTGCCCAAGCCTGAGGCCACTTGACCTCACCCCCCCCCTGGGGCCAAGCTGGCTCTTCCCCATCCCGAGCCAGAGAGACCAGAAAAGTTTTAGGCTGAGAAGCAGCTTTTTCCCATGCCAGGGGGTGTCCAGAGGGAAAATATATCGGATGGGGAGCCCAGACAAACCCCCACCCTCCTCCTGCACAGGCCAGAGCCAACAGCCCCATCCCAGGCACCTCAGTCCGGGGGTTGAACTGCCTGGATCCCCCTCCAGCATCTCCTGAAAAGCCTCAGGTGTGCACAGGAGGTGACAAAGTCCCAACACAACAGCCAAAGGGGATGATTCCA
Organism: Hemiprocne comata; assembly: GCA_020745705.1. NCBI lineage: Eukaryota > Metazoa > Chordata > Aves > Apodiformes > Apodidae > Hemiprocne > Hemiprocne comata. The sequence goes on from CM036614.1 coordinate 432,256, forward strand.
CCTTGGCAGGATGGGAGATCAAACCCAGAGCACCTCCCCTCCTGCGAAGGGCAGGAATGTGAGGGAAGTGGAGGCTCCTGGGCCTGGCTGGGGAGGGGGTGATGGTCTGAGGTGGGAACAGGGATGGGCTTCTTCCTCCAAGGAAGCCCCCCACCCTCACTGCCAAGCCCCCCACCTTCACTGCCAGGCAGCACTGAAAGGTGGAGCCAGAGGTGTTCAAGGCTGTCACTGCCACCCCTACCCCCCCTCGCTGCCAACCCCTGCCCTGTCCCCAGCTCTTACATCACGGAACGGGTGAAAACCACATCTCAAATGTCACATTTCAAAAGGACAATGTCAAAACCAGACACAAACAAACCCCCCCCGGGGCGCTGGTTTCCACTGGGGCAGGGCACGCCCCAGGGTGGGACCCAGCCCGGCTCAATAAAATCTATTAAACATTTATCACTACAAGAAAGAGACGAAATAACCTCCAGGAAGGACCCAGCGCTGTGGCACTGAGCCCTGGTGGGGGAAGTGGTGGGGTCCCTCTGGCCAGGGGAGCCCCCAGACCATCACCCAGACCCCCACACGGCCCCCCTGGGTGCAGGCTCTGCCCGCGGGAGCCGACACAAGAGCGGGTTTGGGTGGGAGCTCCAGGTACTGGGCTCTGTCCCCTGGGGTTCCACCATCCCCTGGGTCTCCACCATCCCCGGGGGCTCCTCCCCAGCCACCTCCCCCTCCCCAGCCTGTCCTGGCCAGGAGCAACCCACCGGAGTGTGTCCGCAGGTGCCCGGTGAGCGCGTCCCGCCGGCGGCAGGCGTAGTTGCAGAAGGGACATTTGAAGGGCTTCTCGCCCGAGTGCAGCTTGATGTGGCGCAGGAGGTTTCCCTTCTGGGTGAAGGAGGCTCCACACTGGTTGCAGTGGAAGGGTCTCTCTCCTTAAAAAAAAAAACAACAGAGCAGTCATTTCAGAAACTGCGGAGGAGCAGCTCTTGACCCAACAGCCCTGAGGACCAGCAGCACTCCTGGGCTTGGCCGTGTTTGAGAGGGAAAGCCCTGGGTTAGCTCCAAACGTGGGGCTCAGGATGTGACCTCCAGCCTGGGGAGGGATGGACACTGACAAGGAAGGATCAGCCACCCACACGTTCCTGGGCCTCTCCTCACCATCATCTTCTGGCCACCACCACCAAGCACCTGAGCCCATCTCCCCCAGCACTGGTGCCAGCACCTGCTTGCTGCCCGGCTTCAGGAACTCCACAGAACCGTTGGGGTTGGCAGGGACCTCTGGAGAACATCCAGTCCAACCCCCTGCTAGAGCAGGATTGCCTTGAGCACATCACCCAAGGATTGTGCCCAGGTGGGTTTGGGATGCCTCCAGAGCAGGACACCCCACACCTCTCTGGGCAGCCTGTCCCAGGGCTCTGTCACCCTTACAGTAAAGAAGTTTTTCCTCATGTTCAGGTGGAACTTCCCATGTTCCACCTTGTGCCCGTTGCCTCTTGTCCTGTCACCAGCCACCCCTGAAGAGTCTGGCTCCCTCCTCCTGACACCCACCCTGTAGATATTCACAGACACCCACGATGTTTCCCCTCAGCCTTCTCCTCTCCCGGCTGAACAGCCCCAGCTCCCTCAGCCTTCCCTCCAGCCCCTCCCCCAACCATCCTCACTGCCCAGTGTCCCCCCCCCGGGGGGGCTGCACTCACCGGTGTGGCTGCGCTTGTGCACCATGAGGACGTTGGGGCCGATACAGACCATCCCGCAGACGTCGCACTTGAGCTTCCCGTTGGGCAGCCGGATGCCCCCGGGGGAATGAGGCTCCGGGCCCGACCCGTCGCAGTAGCCCAGGGGCTCGGAGAGCGAGTCCTCCACGATCACACTGTCCTCCTTCTCCAGCAGCCGCTCGTCCTGCGCCAGCAGCCGGCTGCCCTCCTCGTCGCTGTACATCTCCACCTTGATGGAGTTTGCTGGGGGGGGCAGAGGGGATAGAACAGTCAGGGAGGGGGGGGGAAACTCTGCGGGTTGAGGAGGTTGGGAGAGACTCACTCCTACAAGCAAAACGTGAAGGGAGATGTTTGCCATAAACGTGCATCTTCTCGGTTTGTTGGCTGCTCCGGAACAGGGATCAAACAGGGATCATGTGGGGTTATGGGTCTGAACGCCCCGGGAAGGCTGGAGGGAAGAGCAATGAGTTCCCCCAGCTTGAAAAGGCTGAGGAGGTGGGAAGAAAAACCACTTGTGTTTTTACAGCGCTGCAGGGAGGGTAAAGACACCAAGTTGTGACCCCCTGAACCAGCCAAGGCCCCAAATGTGCTGCCATGAAGAGCTGCCATGAGCCTCTGAGATGGTGGATCCCAGCTCGCTAGAGGAGACGTTGCCCCAAGGCAAGTTCCAGCCTTACTGCAAGACCCAGGACCACCGACCAGCCAAATGCAGGAAAAAGAAGCAGAGGGGAAGGTGCTGCCCAACTCCCCCCCCCTCCCCCCCAGGCACACGACCACCCACCCAGCACGGGCCGGGCCCCGCAGGCAGCTCTGCCCCTTCCCTTCCCTCCACGTGGGAATCCCGGCAAAGAGCAGGAGGGGATGAACACGCCGACACCCCTGGGGTGCCTTTGGGCACCAAATCCTCGTGTGAAACAAGAGAAGTGGATGTGAGCGGTGCCAGGACCCAGGACAAGGTCCCATCACCGAGGGGGAGAATCCCCCCGGAGCCGGGGGGGTGGAGGGACAGGGCAGCAGCGAAGCCCCCGGCTCTCCCCCCCCGCCGCCACCTTTCCCTCCTCCGGCAGCACCGGGAGCAGAGCGGGGGGGGGAATGTGCCAGCCCTGACCCACATTCCCGCTGCTCCAGTGATCTCTGGAATGCCACAAACCAAACACCCCCGAGAAACCGGCGACCGCTCGGCTCCCTGCGCTGCCAGCAGCCCCGCGGGCACCGGGAGAGGGACCGGGAGGGGGAACCTCCCCCCTTCCTCCCACCGCCCCCTCCCGGTGAACTCGCCCATCCCGATCCCGCGGGTTTCCCCCTCGGCCGGAGCTGTTGTCCCACCGCATGCCCAGCTACACCCCCCGGGCAGCCCCAGCCTGGGTCCAGAGGCTCCTGGTCGCTGATCCTGTCCCGAACCGATCCAGTTGGGAAGTTTCCTCCCACTTTCAGCCATCGGCTCCCGGTGGGCACAGCTGCTCCTGGGCCCACCTGCTGCAGAGCTCGGTGGGATCCAGGTCACACACACCAAGCCCACGGGCTCAAAACAACCATTTCCAGAATCCCTTTAACTCCCAGGTTCTTATTTTTTCCCTTCAAAGCAGGAGGCTCTTCCCAGTCCTTCCAGAGGGGAACGGAGGGGCCTGGAAGAACTGAACTTTATCCCCACAGGGAAGCCTGGTGCAGGCTGAGCCCAACCACAGTGAGATCCCAGCAGCTCCAGGGGCTGATCCCAACTCGACCCCCAGGGTTGGTTCCCCCTCTAAGGGATGGGAGAAAACCTTGGCAACATCCCAGGGATCAAATGATCCATCCCAGGCACCAAACAATCCGTCCTGGGGACCAAACAATCCGTCCTGGGGACCAAAGATCCATCCCAGGGAACAAACAACCCCGAGGATCAACCTTTAAAACCTGCAGGGTTCTGCAGGAACGGGGACAGGGATGGCCCATGTGAGCTGGGAGGCTGTGGAGCTTACTGGGTGGGAAGGACACAAGGACATGGAAGCACTGGGAAGCACCCCGAGGAGCCCAGACTCGGCACCACTGCTGGGATGACCTGATGTTTGCTGCTCTCTGAATTTTCTGCTTGGCTTTTTTTAATTTTAATTTCTTTTTTTCTTGTTGTTGTTGTTGGTTTTTCTTTCTCCCACTCCCCCGGGGACACGTTGGGGTTTCTTTTATTTCCCTGGGCCTAGAAGAGCAGCCAACAATTGTTCAGTAATTCTCCTTTCAGAACCAAGGCTGGTCTCGTTGGAGAGAATCCTCTGCTTGGCAGGGCAGGTTATATAATTTCCTGGCTCCTCTGGGCACGGCGCTCGCTGGATGAACCAGCTGGGAAGTCAAGTCAGATCAGAGGCAGCGGCATCAGGAGGATTCTGCTGTTGGAGGGGAAGGGATGGGCATTGTCCAGGCCCACGTGCTCCCCTCCTCCTGCCTCTGGAAGGGCTGAGGGACCTCCCACCACCGTCCTCAGGGAAGGAAAAGTCAAGATTTCATCTCTGGGCAGAGCTCCTGAGTGGTCTTTGTGGGGCAAACAGGGAGTAAAAGGGCGAGGAATAAAAGGGGGAGATGGCAACGGAGCCAATTCCCAACACTGCAGCCCTGAAAACTGAATGGTTTGGGTTTCCTAGAGTCATAGAATGGGTTGAGTTGGAGGGATCTGAAAGGTCATCTAGATCCAAGCCCCCTGCATGGACAGGGACGCCTTCCACCAGCCCAGGTTGCTCCAAGCCCCATCCAACCTGGCCTAGAACACTTCCAGGGATGGGGCAGCCACAGCTTTCCTGGCCCAGGGTCTCACCACCCTCACAGGGAATAATTTTGTCCTCATGTCCAACCTCAATCTCCCTCTGCCAGTTTCAAGCCCCTCTCCCTTGTCCCATCCCTCCTGCCCTTGTCCAAATTCCCTCCCCAGCTTTCCTGAAGCCCCTTCAGGCACTGGAAGCCCATCCCCTGGTTCACAAACAGCAACCTCCAAACACCAGGACCCAACCTGGGGGTGTCCACAGACCCACCTGCTGGAAGCCCACGTGGAGAAATTCCGGGGGAGCTTCTCCACTGGGGAAAAAACCAGAGAGGGAAGGTGGGAGCCACCCCAGCTGCTCTGGGGCTGGGCTGAGTCAGCCTGGCTGGGACAGGCCCAGCTCAGAGCAGGACCTGCCACCGAAACGTGACCTCAGGGCTCACAGAAACCTGCCCGGGGAGGCTGCGACGGAAACAGCTCCTCCAACAGAACAGAAAAAAGCAGTTTCGTTCCTTTGAAATAAAGAGCAGATAATTCCATCAGCAGGCAGAGAAGGAGATGGAAAGTTTCAAGGTGTGGGGGGGCAGGAGATTCCCTGCACCAGCCCCGTTTCTGGGTGAGTTCCCTGTTGGGCGCCAGCACAGCTCTGCATTTCCCACCCAGCCCACCAGGACAGGGGTATAAAATAATTTATCCCAAAGCAGCCAGAGGCTCCGTGGCCACTCCAGGGGTGCAATTATTGACAGTCTGCAAGCTGAGGTGAAACACACAACCCGACTCCTCAGCATCACCCACAGCCCTTGCGGAAAGCTCCAGGATGGGAAACCAGGCAGCCAGGGACAGAGCAGGGTTTGATCCTCTGGGGTTGAAAAACAAGGAGTCAGAGTGGGAGAGAAATCTGTCCCAGTGGGAAGTCAACGTTTATGTCAGGGCTGAGAGTGTCGGGGTAGGGGGGGAGCAGGCAGGGGGTGGTACTCACCACTGAGCGAGCGGCTCGGGGAGGAGTGCTGGCTGTTGGGGGTGCTCACTGTGGGCCCCACGATGGCCGAGCTGAATTCCTTCTCCAGGGAGGAATCCCCACTGCCTGGGGAGGATGGAAACACAAGCGAGTGACACCTGAAGCTGCTGGGCTCCCACCCTGCCAGACCCCCCCCTCCCAGCCCCTCTGCCTTGGAAAGGGGCTGTTGATGGGCCCCTGGGGGGCTGGAGGACATGGAGGGGACACACACAGAGGGGACACAGAGGGGACAGGCCAACACGGTGTCAAGACAGGAGCTCGGGGCTTTCTGGCCCTCAGGCTGTGACCTGTGCAGCCATGCCAGCACCAAGATGGGGGCTCTGCTCTCCTGGCCAGCTCCGTGGGGCAGGGGGGCACAGCCAGGGGGTGCCAACTAGGGGGGGGGCCAGCGAGAGGGGCCATCCCATCCCCCCACACAAGGGTCCATCTCCCACCAACACAACCCTTGGCCTGCCAGGCTGACCCCATGCTCTGCCTGGGTGAGCAAGTCCCCTGTCCAGCCCCCGGGGTCCCCTCCATGAACAGTCCCTGTGCAGTGACAATTCCCAAGATAATGGTAATTCCCAGGTACTCCCACCCCTGAGAAGCCCAGCAGGTTCCCATCCCGGCCGGAGCTGTGGATGCACCGAAACCCCCCGGTGCCCTCCCCAGCCCCCCCTGCCTGCCCAGGAGGCTGGGCAGCTGCCGGCGACACCGCGGGGACGGGGACGGCAGAGGGTGGCAGTGGGAAGCACAGAAGCTCCACGGATGCCTTCAGCACAGCTGGGAATGTGATTTCTAAATACTTGGATCTGGAGAAACTCTCCTCCCGGTGCTCCCCAGTTCATCCCATTGTCTCAGGACTACTGGGACGCTGAGCTCATCAGCCTGGCAGAGCACGGGGAGGGTTTTGGTGTCTGCTGAACTCCTGCTTCACCGGGGCCGGGCTGGGATGGTCCTGCATCCCACTGCCCCCCCCGTGCAGCGTTTTAAGGAGGGTTTTCCTTTCCTCCCGGGTGCCAGGCTCGGGGGACCCTTCCCTGTCCCCTCCCTGCACCCTGGCAAGCGTCGGAGTTGGGCGAAGGCGACGTTAACAAGAGGTTAATGAGGAGGGACAGACCCTGCAGCTGAGGGGGAGTGGGTAGGGGGGCACATCCTGAGCCCCCCAGACCCTGCATGGGGCCAGACTGACCCTCTGGGAGGGTCCTGAGCCCACCTCGCCTCCACAGGCGCCTGGGGGGGGGGGTGTGGGTCGAGCCTGCCCTCCCCGGGGCACCTCGGACACCTACAAGCCCCCCGGGGGCGGGTCCCTCTGCCCAGCGCTGCTCCCGCACGGAGACGGCACCGAGTTATTTCAGGATCCTTCCCCCACCCCCCCGCCGCCTCGTCCTCCCCCTCCCCAGCTCCGCTCCCGTTTCACTCGCATTATTCTACCTTGCTGGAGATACCCTGGAGTGTTATCACAGCCAACTCCTTGGAAACAGCGCTGGAGCCCAGGCTGCGTGTGCATGTCTGCGTGGCTGGCAGGGCGCACGCAGCCGCTCACCTTCCAGGAAGAGCAGATTCCTGGAAGCGAGGGAAACGACCGTCATTTTACTGTCAGGACGAGCGGGAACCCCCCTCTCCCGCCCCCCGGCTGCACCGCGCCCGGTGCGGGGACACGGAGCCACGGAACCGGGATGGTGCTGGGGGGACGGGGGGGACACGCACGGGGATGCTGCGGGGTCGGTGTTCCTGTCACAAGGCGCAGCGACAGGGACAGGGTGGGGAATCGCGGCGGGATATGAGGAGATCCAGCCTGGCGGGAGGGCAGCACCGGCCCCGGGCTGCAGCCCCCGGTGGCCCCGCTGGGCTCCGACCCTCCCGCAGCCACCGGGGATGGGGATGTGGAAGCCCCGGTCCTGGGCTCTTGGAAGCGGAGCCGACACGTCCCGTGCTGAGCTCCCCCCCCACGAGCGCTCTGGGACTCGACACCTCCCCAGCACACACCAGTTTATCCCAGTCCAATCCCACAGCCACGGCGCACGAGCCCTGGGCCTGGGGGGGGGGAGGTTTCCAGGCTGCGTTTCCAGGTGATTCCTCCCCCCCCCCCCGGATGTGCAGCTCCCACCCCGCAGAGACGGACCCTCCTGATCCCGGGGTTGGTTGAGCCCCCAAATTGGGGTGGGGGCTCAGCAAGGAAGCCTCGGGGTGGTCCTGAGGGCAGGGAGGACCCCACAGCGCTGCCCCACAACCCGCCAGGAAAGATCCAAACCCTCAAACTGGAACTGGAGTGAAACACCAAGGAGGAAAAAAAAAACACCTGAATTTCTCCTCAGTCCTCAAGCACAAAGTCAGGGCACACGTCCCTGCAGCTCAGCTCCTCTGCCAGCTCCATCCTCTGGATCCCTGAGGATCCCCTTGATCCCAAGGGATCCCCAATCTCCTCCTGACTGGGAGCACCACGGGATAACAGAGCTGATCCTTGGCACCCACCACAAACCTTCCTACCTCCCAGGATCGCTGCCAAGCCCAGCAGGGCCCTCGGCCAGGACCCCCCCCCTCCAAAAAACACCCCCCAAACACACACACACGAGGAAGGGGCTTTAGCCTCCGTGCAGCAGCGGGGCTGGCACCAGGACCCCCCCCCCCAATATTTTCCCCCTCCACCCCCAGCAGCCAGAGCCGAAGGGTTTCCCACCCCTGGGAGCACCGGTCCTGAGGGTCTCGCAGCCATTTTCCTCCCTGGTACCTGCTCAGATTTGGGAGGTTTCAGGAGATATTGGGTCACGTTTTCTTTGCTCTAAAAAAAACCCCAAAACCCCAGAGGAAACCGAACGTCGGGCGAGCGGCGGCTCCTCTGCCTGCAGCCCCGGGAGCCCAGAGCCTTTCACCCCCTTCCCACCCAAATAAAAGGGTAAAACGGGGCAGTTTTGGGGAGCACAAACCACGGGGTGAGGGAGAGGGACATCAGCCTCTACAGAAGGATGTGGAGCCCGAGGAGGGGCCCTGCCCACCCCCGCGGGGGCGGCTCCGTCTCCTCCAGGGCTGGTCCAAAACAACCTGCCTGATTTTCCGGTGCAGAGTTGGAAGGAGAAGCCACGTTTCTCCCCCCAAGAAGCTGCCGGGCGCCTCGCTCCGACCCACAGCAACTTTTTCTTTCTCAAGAGCTCGTTTCATTAACCCCATTTCAGAGAAACTAGCTCAGCTCTTTGCCTCCTCCACCCACCCCAGACCCACAGCAGCTCCGTGACCTGACGTGGCTCGCTGGCAGCCGCGACCCCCACCCTAACGATGCGACCCTCGTTAGCGCTGCCCTGACCCCCCCAGCCTGGGCACCGGGCACCAGGGAGCTCCACAAAGGAATCCCAGCCTGGCTGGGATGGCTCCTGCCACGCTGCTCATTCCCTTCTCCCGCCCTTTCACTGCTCCTCTTCCCTCTGAACTCTGGGAGAAAATCCCAGGGAGGCCGGGAAAGACGCAGCCCCGGCACGGGGAGGGGGGGGGGCGGGGGCAGCTTCCCAAAGTTTTGTCCCTGCCTGGAGACATCCCGGCAGCCCAGAGCCTTGGGAAGAGCCAAGAGCCTCAGCCAGGCAGGGATCCCTTGGGAAGGGAGGGAATCCTGGGGGAAAGGAGGAGCAGCCGATGCCAGAGGATGAACCTGGGCAGGATGGAGGGTGATGGGTGGGAGGGGGCGCTGGGTGAGACCGCCCCCCCGCAGCCCCGGCGCTGGTTGGAGCAGCTGGGTCCTGCCCTGCCTCTCTTCATCCCGGCCCCTCCTGCTCATTCCCTGTCACCGGGAATGCCAGAGTTTCCTCTCCCTTTGCTGCTCCTAAATCTCCTCTCCTGATCCTGCTCCTCTCCCAAGCAACCGGGGACAAACCCGGGGGTTTTCCCGCAGCAAACACCAATCCCCCGGAAAACAGAAAAAATCCCACCAAGCCAGCTCCTGGTCAGGCTTCCACAGGCAAATGGATACCCTGGAGCCCCCCGGGGATGTCGTCCCCCCCCCGGGGGTTGGTCACTGTGACCCCCCCCATGGGAGCTCCAGCCTGGGTGACCTCGGGAACCATCCGGCAGCTCCCAGCACAGCGACCCCCCCCCCCCCCGGCTCCCCAGGGACATTCCACAGCTCCAGGGCTGGGTCCAACCCCCCCACATGGACAGACAGTGCCAGGGGGCAAGGGGAGACCACCCGGGGGGGCCTCAACACGGCAGATTCAGCATCTAGCACCCGGGACACTGAGAGTGGGACCCAAACACCCACCCCTGGAGCCCCTGGGAACCACCAACCTCTTCAGGACCTTCAGCACTGGGACCTTTGGCACCAGGTCCTCGCAGCCACCCCCGGGAACACCTTTTCCTTCCAGCAAGGCTTGAAATTCCCCTTGGAACCCTGGCACAAACCCCCAGGGCTCAGCCCAGGGCCTGTGTTTGACATTTGCTGTTTATCCCGTGGTTTAAATCTGCTCTTTATCCCACCCTGGACGTGAACCCCCACCAGAGGCTCAGTGCCACGTGCTGGTGTCCTGTCCTGTCCCTCCACACTCTACCCATGATGGTGACATGGCCACCCCACCCAGGGCAGCTCCCCCAGGATCTGGCATCCCAGAAATCCCAGCACAGCCCGAGCTGGGACGTACCAGAGATGTAGGATCGTCCGTTGCAGTCTTCTATGTCCATCTTGGAGGTGCTTTGCTGGAAGGGAAACAGAGCTGGGTCAGAGCTGGGTCGGGGGGGGCTCCAGGTGCTGCCAGGCCCTCCCCCTCCAGACAAACCACCTCACGGAGCCTGGAGAGGAGGAGTTTCCACCCCCCAGAGTAGAGGAGTTCCCCCTCGAGCTCCTCCAATGCTTGACACCATCAACAGCAGCTCCAACACCACCTCCAACAAACACATGGATCTACCACCAGCACCTCCACCACCAGCTTCACCAGCACCAGCTCCTGCACCACCAGCACCAGCTGGGACACCAGGAGCAGGCAGAGGAGCAGCCACCAGCTCCCCCCTGGGACCCAGCCAGTCTCTGCTGCTCCCATTTTAGCAAGGAAAATTGGAATTTTGGACAATGAGAGTGAACACGACCCTGCCCTGCACCGAAAGAAGAGGGAAATCTGCCTCCTGTGGGGCTGCCCGGCCCCCCCTGGAGATAACGAATATTTGATCCCTTCAAATGGGTTTTATTTCCCAATTAGGCCCCTGGTTGGGGAACAAAACGAGCCCGGGTTTAGAAACAGGAGTTTGGCTGCTCTGAGCCGGCTGGAATCAGCAGTTGAGAGGGTTGGAAACAGAGTGTTTGGTGGAGGGAACAATTAAAAAAAGTGGCAATTTGTGGAGATGAATCGTCTCCTTAGGAAGGGGAGGGAAGGGAGAGGATGGAAGGGAGGGAGGGGAGGCAGCTCGGGCTGCAGGGGGAGCACAGACACCGCAGCCACCGCTCGATCCCCTCCGGTTCCCCCGAGGATTCCAGGGGCCCTCGGAGCCTTCTCTGAGCTTTAAAATGCAGAATTTTCCCAAAAAAAAAAAAAGCAGGTCTGGAAGGAGCGGAGGGTGCCTGGCACCCCGGGCTGCCACAGGCACCGTGGGATTTAAAGCCCTTCACTTCAGGAGGTGAAAACAATTCCAGTGAAAATCTCCCTCTGGACCGCGGGGCCGGGCAGGAGCTGCGGTTGAAACGCATCCCACAGATTAAATTCCTGGGAAAATGGTCATTTTGCCTTCCTGCTGAGCCCGAATGGGATCTGGGAAGGCCTTTCTCTGCTGGGCCAGGCAGAAACCCTTAAAAACTGAGAATTTTCATCAGGAACCAGCCCGAGAGCCCCGAGACCGACCGACGGGCACGGCGGGTGGACACACCGGGACCTGCCGGCTTCGCCCCATCCCGGGGATCCAAGACCCCAGGGATGAGCTGGAGCCACGGGAGTCAGACCAGGAATTAAATCCCCTCAAAGCAGCAGCCAAACCCACCGGAGCTGAGGAGCCAGCCCAGTGACTCCTGCAGGAGGGCAGTGAGGGATGGATTCTTCAGCCCCTCAGATTCCAAAAGAAGATCCGGGGAAAAACATCAGGAGCATTTCGGTAACTTCCCTTGATTTTGTCGGAGCACGAGGCCCCGTGAGCAGGAATTGCAATTTAAAATCTCCCTAATTAATCAGAGCACCGAGCTCGTCCCACCCTCCTGAGCGACGACCCGGGATGAACCCTGGGAAAGGGCCTTGGAGCTGGGACCAACCCCCCACGCTCCAGCCCTGGCCTCTCTTCCCAGCTCCCAGGTGTGCTCAGCAAGGTGGGAACGGGAGGATGAAGCAGAAGGAAAGTGGAGCAGAGCAGCCCTGGGCCCCCGAAACAAGGACTTTTCCCCAAGGGAACACTCCAGGAAAAAAAAACAAAAACAACAACAACAAATCCTCTCCTCAAGTAGCCCAGTTTAACCAACCCCACGTTGGGAATGGGTGGAGAGAGAGGGGAAACCCCCCGAGGATCCAGACCTGGAGTGGGTGGGACACTTGGCACCGTCTCCCGTGGGAGCAGGGATGCTGGTTTGCTGGGATATTCCCCCCCGGGAGCAGCTCCTCCCACTGGAAATCCCCCCCCGCCCAGACCCTGCCCGCCCCGTGGGATAATTGTGTTCAAAAACCGATGCTAAAAAGGACCCTGAAACGTCAAATTCCTGATCCCAAACACGCTCCCGGGGCTCCGAGCCCTCCACAACCCCGGGAAAGCACCACCAGGATCCGTGGGGGGAGCAGAAGTTCCCCCCAGGACGGATGGACCAACACGGGATGCAGGACACAGCCCGGCCTCGAGGGTCCTGCACCCCGTGTCTGTCTGTCCCTCCTATGTCCGTCCGTCCGTCCTGGGAACACGGGAAGGAGGGGGAGGGAACCCCACAACCGAGGGGCGGCTCCTCCAGCGTTTCAGGCTGGAAAATCCCGCCTGGAGCCAAGAGAATTCCCCCGAAAAGCGGCGCCGGGAGGAGGGGGCACAGAGGGGGGAAAACCCCAAAAACGTCCCCAACCCCCCCCCCCCCGAAAAAAAACCTGACAGTCCAGAAACCGGGCGGGAGGGAAGCACAGGGAGATGATCCCAAACCCAGACGGACGGATCCCGCGGCCGGACAGACGGATCCCTCCGGGAACAGGGGCACAGAAAGAGGCAGGAGCCCTTCGGGGGGGGTCCCCGCTCCCCCCAGCCCCCTCCCTCCAGCCCATTGTTTCCCAGAAATGCCACTTCATCGCCGTGGGGTCCCCCGTGTCCCCCCCCCCCGTCCCCTCCCCGCCGGTTCCAGCCCCCTCGTCCTCCGGAGCCATGTTCCGGGGGCTGCGAGGAGGGACCGGACCCCCCCCCCCCGGGCCGTGCGGAGAAAGGGGCTGGGGGAAGATTTCGGGGCCACCCTTGGGTGTAGTCCCCCCAGCCCCCTCCCCAAAACGCCTCCTGCTCCCCCAGCGCAGCCCCCGCTCAGCACCATGACACCCACCCGCAGCGGACAGACCCCCCCCCAACCAAGACCTCACGACCCCTCCTCAAACCGACCCCCCGGAGCAGATCCCGATCCCCGGGGCAGCTCCCCCGTCGCCCCCCACCCCTGACAGCCCTCCCGGCCTGGTGATACCGCCCCCCCCCCCCCGCCCCTGACATCCCCCCTAGCCTCATGTCACCCCTCTCCTCCCACCCCCCCAAACCAAACCCCCCGCCCCGCGCCCCGGCCCCGCCGCCCCCCACTCCCCCCGGTCCCCCGGACAGCGCCCCCCCCCCTCACCGGCGGGGCTCGGGGAGGACCCCCCCGGGCCGGCCCGGCCGCGGGACGTGTGGGAGCGGCGCGGGGCGGGGGGGGGGGGGGGCTCAGGGGGTCGGCGGCGGCGGCGGCTCCATCGGCGGCGGCGGCTTCACCTGAGGAGGGCCCGGGCCCCCCCCCCGCCCGCCCCGAGCCACTTCCGGCCCCCGCGCGCTGCCAGGCGGCGCAGTCGCGCGCCGAGAGCCTCGAGCGGCCGCGGCCCCCGCGGGGGGGCTCAACCGAGCGCCGAGCGCAGCGATGGGACCGGCGGCGGGGGGGGAGCGGCGAGGGCAGCGATGGAGGCGGGGGGGGGTGCTCCTGGGCAGGGGGTGGTGGTACTCGATATACTCGATAACCGATCATCGGTAACCGGTGCGGCGGGACAGGCCCAGGGCAGGAGCCGTGATTCACCGAGAGGTGCCCGGACCCCTCGAGGGGGTTATCAAGAAGCCCGGAACCGGGGGGTTGGCGGGGGGGTCCCCATGGGGGTCAGCGGGTCCCCTCGGAAAAGGGTTTGGGGGGTAGACAGACCGGGGGGGGTCCACGGGGGGGGGGGGGGGGGAGGGATTTGGGGGGCCTGAGGGGCTGGAGGGTCACAGTAGGAACCCTGTGGGGTCGGGGGTTATATCGGGTCAGGGGGTCCCATGGGGTCAGGGAGTTATATAGGGTCATATGGGCCACAGAGGGTCCCACAAGGTCACAGAGTCCCACAGGGTCAGAGAGATTCATGGGGTCATGTAGGGTCACAGAGAGTCCCATAAGGTCAGGGGGTTCCGTGGGGTCCCAGAGGGTCAGGGGGTTCAGAAGGTCCCACAGGGTCCCAGGGTGACCTGGGAACAGAGGGGTCCCGCGGCAGCCTTGGCGACCCCAGGGCGACCCCCCCGCGTGTCCCCCCCCTGCCCCGTCCTGTCCCGCTGCGTTGGCGCCAACCAGGAAACCACCGAGTCCATAAAACCTGCGCAATCTTTTATGGAGCCACTTTCACACGTCGGGGGCTGTAAACGGCTGCGACCTTCGAGCCGCAGCGGCCACGGGCCAGCAGGAGGGGGGGGAACACCGCGGGGGGGGGGGGGGGGCGGGGGAAGACAGTCAGCGGTCGACGGTGACACGGACGCGGTGCCAGGCGTTGCTGAGGACCCCCCGCAGGTTCCAGATGGGCGCCACGGTGTCGGGCTGCACGTTGTAGCTCCCGTCCACCGCCTTGCAGACGATCTCCAGCTCCGCACCCGCCGCCACCGGCGCCTCCAGCTCCCACAGCGCCCAAGCCCAGGCCCGCCCCGGAACCGGCCGCTCTCCCGTCAGCCGGGCCACCCGCCAGGTCCGGCCCCCGTCCAGCGACACGTCCACCCGCACGACCTCCCGCCCACCCCCCGCTCCAGGCGTAGCCCTTCACCGTCAGCTCCCCCGCCGGCACGGCCGCCCCGGGGCGCGGGTGGGTGATGGCCGATTGCACCGGCAGCTCCTGGATGGCGGGAGCCGAGGAATAATCCACCGTGTCCCAGTCCACGCACGGGGAGAAACCCTTGTAGTCGTTCTGCTGCCAGTGGCTGGGGCTCTCGGCCGGGCTCACGGCCACACGCCGCAGCCACTTGACGCTGCGGGCGCCCACCACGCCGGGGACCACCACACGCAAGGGGAAGCCGTGGTCGCGGGGCAGCTCCTGCCCGTTCATCTCGTAGGCCAACAGCACGTCGGCCACCGGGCTGAGGGCGCGGGCGTAGGGGATGGAGGCGCCGTAAGGAGCCCCCCCGGGGTCGGCGTCCAGCCCCTCGAAGCAGACGTGCCACTCGCCCTCCCGCTCCGCCGGGAAGCCGGCGTGGAGCAGCACGTCCCGCAGCCTCACGCCGCCCCAGCGCGCGGTGCTGATGGCCCCGATGTCCCAGCCCAGCCCCTTGACCGGGCGGACGCGGCTCATCTCGGCCCGGCGGTTCCCGGCGCACTGCAGCGTGGCCGTCACCTCGGCCTTGGGGAAGCGGCTGCGCAGCTCGGACAGGGACAGCGAGAGCCCCCGGCCCCCCGGGCCCTCCACCCGCAGCCGGTAGGAGTCGGGATCCACCGTGGGCACCGGGAGGTGGTTGCGGGTGAAGAAGAGCTCGTTGGGGGTGAGGAAGCGCTCGGCCAGCAGCTCGGCCGGCGGCTCCGCGTTGAAGGGCTTCTGGCTGTTGACGCGCAGCCCGGGGTGCCGGGGGGGGTCCCCGGCGAAGGGGTCCTGGGAGGTGTCGGGGGCCACCGGCGCCTCGGAGGGGCTCAGCTCCCCCACCTTGTACTCCCGCAGCAGCTCCAGGACGTGGGGCTGGTTGTGGACGGCATAAAGGGCCCAGAAGGGCTCCAGGGCCCCCCCGGCCGCCAGCAGCAGCTTGTCGGCCCCCCCGGGATGCAGCTCCACGAAGTCGGTGACGTCGAAGACCTCGGTGCCGTGGGTCACCCAGACGCGGTCGCGGGGGGTGCGGTGCCGTCCCACCTCCTCCCGCGTGTACAGGGGGTAGCGGGGGGCGGGGGTGGCCTGGGTCGCCTCGGCCACCTGGGGGACCCGGGCCCGTCAGTGGGGAGCGCGGCCCCAGCCCTCCCCGCCCCATTCCCCGGGGGTGCTCCCATCACGCCCCCCCCACCAGGACCTTGGGGTCTTTCCCCAAACTGGCACCGCTTGGCGACCCACAGCCAGGGAGGGGATGTGCCCCCCCCCAGCTGGACCCCTGTCCCCATCCCAGAGAAGGGGGGGGGTCTCCCAAAGGATCGGGACGTCCCGTGCTACCCCCCCGCCCCCCCCCAGGATCCAGTCCCTCCGGTGCTGCATCCCTGGACCCCCGATGTCCCGGTGCCGCCACCCTTGGGATTCAGCCCCCCCCTCCCCGGTGGCGCCCCGCCCGGAACTCAGTATCCCCGCCTCCCCGTGCCGGCTCCCCGGGATCCATCGCCGGTGTGTCCACCCAGGGGCGTCCGCCCACCCGGAAGGATCCCGGTATCCCGCTGCGCTCCCCCGGGCCTCATCCCGCCCTCCTCCCGGTTCCCCACCCCCCGCTGCCCCCCCGCTCACCCGCCGCCGCCGCTCTCCATAGGCCAGGACGGCTCCGAGGCCCAGCAACGCCGCCACCACCGGGGCCGCCCCCCGGTGTCCCCCCGTCGCCGGGTTCCGGGGATGACGCGGGAGCTGGAGCGGCGGGGCAGCGGCAGCGGCGGGAGCCTGCGGGGAGAGCGGAGCTGGGACCGTGCCAGACGGACCGGGGAGGTCCGGAGGGGCCCGGGGACCAGCGTGGGACCCCGACGGTTCCTACCTGCGCCGGACGAGGGTCCGAAGCAGCAGCATCACGGCGACACCTGAGGCGGGAGAGAGCGGCTGGGACGGGCAGCGGAACCGGGTTACGGGCACCGACCCCAGGAACCAGGCACCGTTACGGTGAACCGGGCACCGTTACCGGGAAAGGGGCCCCGGCGGAATCGGGCACCGGCAACAGAGGACCGAGTACCGTTACTGGCAACCGGTCACCGGGAGAACCGAGCACTGGGGGAAGCGGCAACCGGGCACCGTTACCGGAACCGGCCCCGGGTGAAACGGGCACCGTTACCGACAATCGCTCCCCGGGATCAGGGTGAGGCATCCCCGCCCCCTGCCCCAGTGCCTCCCCCCTCCCCACCTCTCTCCCGGTTTCCCCCCGCCGCCCACCTGCGTTACAGCTCCGTTACCGCGACGTCCCGTTTGTCTCTGCCCCTTTAAGAGAGGGGCGAGGGGCGTGACCACAAGGGTGGGCAGCGCCCTTTGGCCACGCCCCCTCCGCGGGCCGAAATAGGCAGAGTGGGCGTGGCTTGACCACAGAGTGGGCGTGGCCTCACCCAGCCGTGTGGGGCCCACCGGAGGGTGCTCTTAAAAGGGCAACGGCGCTAAAAGGGGCAACGGCGGATTTAAAGGGCCAGCGCCATCGCGCCCGGTTTTTCTCCTGGGGGGGGGGGGGGGCAACGGTGGCTAAAACTCGGGAGGAGCCGCCCAGCTGGCAGCTCTGATAACGCTTATCAGGGCAGGGCTGAGACCGCACACCGGTTGTTGGCACTGGGCAGGAGCTGGTTGTGCCAACAACCGGGAAGGTGGTGTCCAAGTCACCCCCCCCACCCCAAAATCCCTCCCTGAGCACACAGAGGTTTATTTTCCTTTTTTTTTTCTTGTTTGGTTTTACTTACATTAAATACAGCGAGTTCTGTTACCATAATTGTTATTTTTTTAACTGCGATGGCGGAGCAAAAAACAAAACCAAAAACCAACCCAAAAAAAAGACAAAAAAAAAAAAAATCAGAATGATCCAAGCAGGAAACCCCGCCCCTCCCCCCCGCAAAAAAAAAAAAAAAAAGCTGCAGTGTCCCCGTTTGGTCCAGGGGGATTGGGGGACAGATTGAGGGGGGAGGGCAGGGCCTGGGGTCACTGTTGGGGGGGAGAAATGGGGTCACCAACCCCCCCTAAATATGAGTTGGGGGGTCGTGGGGGGGTGTGGCAGGATCCCAGCCCATGAGGGGACACAACCGTTGCCCACCGGGGAAGGCTGAATGGTCCTGGGGGGGGGCTGCCCCGTGGTGGGGAGGGGGTTCTCAGCCCACAGGGGAGGATTGGGTGGCTTCATAGAGATGGGTCCCTCCGCCCCACAGCACGGGTCCAGAGCCCCCCAGTCTGCCATTGGGACCCCTATGGGGAGGTGGGGGGGGGTCCCAGGAAGCCGGGTGGGGGGGTTCCAGGAAGCCTAGGGGGACCCAGAACTCCTCGGGGGGGCTCTGGGAGTGACAGGATCAGGCCCCCGCACTGCTGAGGCTGCTTTGGGGTGTCCTTGTTTTGGGGTGTCCCCACTTTGGGGTGACCAGAGGCACCTGTGTGTGGCTGGGGGTACCACCACCACCCCCCCCCATCAGGGGTCTCCATGGGGACCCTTCTTTCCTCTGCTGGGACCCTCCGATGTGCCTGGACACATCCTGGCTCTGCTGAGGGCTCCTCCAGCCTTGGGGGGGAAACAATGAACTTGGGAGCCCCTTCCCACC